>ML805778.1:140178-171551 GCA_009831015.1 Picea engelmannii | reverse complement strand
TAATTCTTTAAATTGTTTCTTAGACCCTGCTTTGCACTGGTTTAGTAACAATTTGTTCTCCACCCACTTTAAAGCTATCTGCTGATTAATCAATTCTTGAGAGCACTGTCTATTTGTTTATCATTTTCGTGTTTGAATGCCATAAGTTGTATTGAGTTGTCCCATTGATCCACTTTTACAAAATACAAAAACATTCATTTCTTAAGTTACCAAGCACCTTTGGTCTGCAACCACGGAGGGTTTCTTGGAGTGATAACAGTTGTATCTTTCACTTTTACTTAATATAATACAGTGGCATGTTTCTTTCCCATAAAACCATTCTTGTTTTATTGTATGATTCCTTGATCACATGCATAAGTTTTCATTGAGTATACTATTGTTGCTTTCACTTTAGTTGGTTTGTGTTCCCTTGCAGATCCAATATCACAGGACCATCGGAGTGGAGCAAGGACAACAAAGATACAAGGAAGTGATATTTAAACGGTATGTCTCTCACCTCTTGTTTGATAGTAAATTCAATGATTAGAGCTTAGGGAAAGTTTCATGTCTTGTCTTTTTTTGTTCTAGATTTAGGTGGATCTAGAGAGATCAGTTTATGTCTGCATTTACATATTAATACAATAACGGTCCTCTTCATCTCGAACAAACGGGGCTCGATATAGTTCTTCGCCCTCCTCCAAATGGCATTGTTCGAAAGTCAGCCTTTAATCTGCATGCACATTCTGCTCAAAACTATAGTATTGTAGACGACCTCCGTGCACAAATACCCTCACAAATTCATCCCAACAATCTACTTTTAAACCAATAAAACAAAAATTCATCCATGGAAATTGAAGAGGACAAGAAGATTACCTATTCAACAGAGACCGTCCGTTCAATGATCGACTGTGCCTCCCGCAATCCACAGTGGCAGTTTGATGTAAAATGGGGGCTTTGGAACAAGGGTTGGGTGGAATAACAATGGAATGGTAAAAATACATTTTTACCCATATTTATTAATTTTTTCACTTTTCCATTTATATTTTCTATTATTTTATGCATTACACCTAAACCCTAAAGTCCTAATGACATTGCAAGTGTTTGATTTTTCACAAATGAGAAATCTAGGAGTGCAAACGATGGAACACAGATTCATTTTTTGGTTAGTTTTTACATCTGTCGCATGTACATATCCTTTTTGGGTTTTTCAGGAAAAACCCAAAGCTCAATCTTTGTTTGTTCTCATGCTCGTAAATCAATGAGAACACAACCGAGTAGACTTTTATCAATTTTTCAAACTCGTAAAGGTTACATGAAAAAGGAACCACCTGGAGTTCCCTTTAATCTCTTTTCAGACTCTCTAAACATGAAAATATTTTCGAGTGATCTTGTTCTTTTCACGTTCGTAAAAGTATTTGAATAAAACATCTGGTGAGCGGTAAATTATCACTAAACATAAAAAACCATTGATTTTTCTCTCTTTGGACTCATTAAACAAACATCGAAAGACCCATACGGGACCGAACCTCTCCTTCTTAGGGTTCGTTCAAAATACTCTTTCCACAAATGAATCCGAACACACTGCACCAGTACAGACCGCTAGTGAATTTCCACGTAGATCAGCACTTTATCTACATCACTATGCGTAGGGATGAAAAAAAGGAGGAACTGCAATCCTATTATAAACTGACTGACGAAGACATGGAGGACATCACCAAAGAATGGCCAGTAGAGTTCCTCATACTGGTTGAGGATGTAGAACTCTCTAACCCCAACATCATCGGAAGTCCCTTGGTCACCCGAGTCGAACATGATGGACAGACTAGCATGGAGAAAAAAAAGGAAAAGGAGGAAGTGTAGAACATAGAAACTGATGAGGAGAAAAGCGCCTCAGAGGAAAGTAGTCATGATTCACCCGCAGGAGGAGAAGGATACGAGGTGAATCCAAAAGAAGAAGGGGAAGAAGAAGGTAAGCAAGGCAAAGGTGAATTTACACCGCCGAAGGATCCCCCTACTGAGGTCGAAACATCGAAGAAAAGGAAGGTTTCCCCGTAGAAAATTTCAGCAAGAAAGAAGACTCGAGCCAATAAGCCTCAGTCGAAGAATGTGCTCACATTGGACGATGTAGATCTCATCATCCCAGTTGTGGAGGATGCTTCAGAAGATATCTTACAGAGACATGAAGTGAAGCAAGAAACAGTGTATGAAAGAATAGAGAACGATCTCAAGGACATACAACAAGCCATCCATTTGAGCCGTGCAGTACCTACTATGCCTTCTTCGTCGGAAAGTGCAGAATTGGGGGATGAGCCCACCCAATTACGAAGGTTAGCAGATGCAATAGAGGATTGAATTCGTCGAGTCCAAGAATAAAATGAGMAGGATACAAAATCCTTGAAGCAAGAGAAGGAGGAGGTCTTAGAGTAGCTTCGATTTGCGCAGAAGGAGAAAGATGAAATTAGGGCGATGTTCCAGGAGGACAAAGAGAAGATCCAGAAAGAAAAAGACTAGCTGCTTGCAGAGMAAACTATGATTAAAGAATCAGTGACTAAAGCACTTCACTCTGTGTCGRGCTTGGAATAGGAGGAAGAAGAGTCAGCCAAGATATAAGTAGGGAAGCTTGTTAATGCCATTCAACAGCTTCGAGCAAGAGTAACGGAGTTAGAACTTCAAACAGTGTCGAGAACTCCACAAGAAGTGCRTGACCAGATGGAGGAAGCTGCCAGGAGCGCAGTTGGAAGAATCAGGGCACTTGCCTTAGAATGTAAGAAATTGAGTGACCGTAGTGCGCATACCTACGAACGCCTTGCAGAAGATCTGGAGCTGAGGAAACTGAAAGCACAGCTCCAAGAGGCGCAGCAGTAGACATCCATTGTGCAAGCGCAGATGAAACTGCTCACTGCAGTCTAGAGGATGAAAATATCACAAGAACAGTGCAGAGTCCAGTAGCAGGTTACTGCCATCCAGAGAAGAGTCATGGAGGTTACAGAGAGATTTCAGCTGGTACAGGACGAAGCCTGCACGCTTTTTGAAGAGATTAAAGGACAAGGCTCGCAGCTGGAACAAGTGGTTACGACATTGGAACAATGCCTGGAAGGGCCTGTTACATAGCAGCTAATTCAAGAGTTTGTCGAGCAGGAGGCTTTGGCGAAGTAGCAAGTCAAGGTAGCTCGAGCTAAGCTCGAGGCCTTTGAAGCAATGTTGCCTAGATCTGAGTGACTCGGGATGAGTCACATGTGAGTGTTGGGGGCCTGTTGGCCCTTGACCATGTTTTGAGGAAACATTGGTCCTGTTGGACCACTTAGGGGAGTTTGAGAGGTTGGTCGAAGATGGAGCGCCCAAGCGAAGCGGAGATTGCGTAATCTCACCCACTTTGCGGGCTTGTGGACCCAACAAAGAGTTTTAGGGTTTATGTAACGGGTTATGGGATGTCGACCCATGGGTTTACCCATGTTAAGGCCTTTTTGTAAATGTATAAATAAGAAGTATCTAAGCGATGTAAGGAGTATATCTATATGTAGTGTTAGCTATGTGCATAGTATGTTTGGCTTAGTGCAAAAGATTGGGAGTTGCTTTGTGCAATACGTGTGTGTAAAGTAAGGTTTTGTGCTACTAAGGAGTTGGCTATGTGCCTTGATCTGATTTTGGGGAAGGTGGATCTAGTGCGTTGTGTGCAGATCACCTGTCCACTGCGGAGTTGGCTCTATGGCTTTGTGCACAGGAGCAGATGAGTGTAACGAGCTTAAAGACTAATAAAGAAGAAGAAGAAGTTGGTGGACATAGCCCCACACTGTGGTGAACCATGTATATCCTGTGTCTTAATGTGCTTTGTGCGATGTTGTTTATGTGGTTATTTTCTTAGTGTTGTTGTTATGTATAATGAATGCATCTGATGTCGTAGATTAGTGTTTAATGGTGTAAATGAATGCTAGATCTGAGCTAATGCTCTGTGTTAAGAGGTTTTAAGGGCTTAATCTTGATTGCTACGATGTTAATATGTAATAAGGGTTAATATGCGATGTAAATGAGGATCATAACCTAATGCATATTGTTGGCTAAGTGTTATGTTAAGTATTTTCATCACAGATCTATGTCCCAGCTTGGTTGTAGACACATGAGTCCTACAACCCCCTGCCTCTACCTCGGGTGAGATTTCATCTACTTCGCAGGGGTTGCTGAAAGGGCTGGTAGTTAGGGTTTTGTTGGTGCATTGTTGAAGCATTGAACCCTGGTTTTGCCCCTGTGCCAACATGAACCTAGGTTTTTAGCACCTAGGGTTTTAGATCTAGGGTTTTGACACCTAGGCTTCCGTCTAAGGTTGTCTGAGAATCTTGTAATGTATAAATAAAGCTCTAGAAGAGTTGAGAGGGTTTTTATTGGGGTTATGATTGTTGTTGTTGTTGAGAGATGTGTTATGTTGTAAGGGATTATGTATTCTGGATCTTCAATTGGGTGCAAAGATCAACCCTGTAGTTGGGTGCACAGGGAGGGGAGAGAAAGAGGAAGAGAGAGAAGGATCTGCAACTAAGTGCACAGATAGAACTGTATGTTTTCATGTAATATATCAAGAAACACAGTTTTGTGGATGTATCCCTAGGGAGAGAGTGAACCACATAAATCTTGTTGTTCTTTGAGGTTGATGTTGTGTTATTTGCTATCTGTTATACTCTTATTGCATTGCTGTTTCCATATTAAAGATAGAAGGTATAAGATAACTTCGCGAAGCTAAGTGTAATATTGTTAAAGACTCTCTAGGTTACATTAAGTTGTTGTTCTGGAATCATTTTTCATTTACTCTTGTTGTAAACACATGTGTCTTGCAACCCCCTATTGCTACTTTGGGTGAGACTTCATCGACTTCGCAGGTGTTGTCGAAAGGGCCAGTAGTTAGGGTTTGTTGGTCTGATGTTAGAGTGAACCCTGGGTCTGCCACTGTGCGAACAAGAAGACTCCAAGAGGTTATTTTTCTCAGTTAATCCACACAAGATTGAAAATCATAAATATAGTCTCGTTTGATGTTACTTTCGGATTTTAAAGCGAGCTTGAAAGACAACAAAGCATGCTCATTTTTTGGGAGTCCTGAGGGTGAGGCCAAGGTTGATGATGCATAAGTCAAATGAGGCTCAATATGGTAATCATGACATGACTAGCAAGGACTCCCGAGCCTAAAGTCATTAGAGACAGCATGGACGCCAAGAAGTAATAAGGATCTATCTAGGGAATCCATGTAAAGGTAGGTTCTACCACCTAATCATGACACTTATAAAACAACAGTGATGGTTCTGTGTCGCACTTCGGTGGGATCGATCCTATGGAAAATTAGAAAAGGTAACGAGATGTAGAAAGTGGAGGTGGAATCCTAACTTATATGCAAAACGTTGGAAAAAATGACTTTTATCAAAGGACCTGTAAAAGTTACCCATATCCTAAAAAAGGTTACCAAACCAAAAGTGAAGTGCATCATAACATCCAATAAGAAACACAAGAACCACATTAAATGATTTTCGAGCCAAAAAAAAACAACAAAAAGGGCCAAAAAAGTCTATGAATAGAAGTTGATAGCTTATTTTCACCATTGCAATTTGAAAATTAACAAAAAGGTAAAAAAGACCCCTTTGTTGAAATCGTTGATTCTGGGAGCTTCAGAGGACAAAAGGAATTTCTGCTCAGACCAAGTAAGTATAAACTCATCCCTCTTGCATTTCTATCCTTCAATTATGCATTGTTTTTAGTTTTTTTGGGGGGGCGCTCTCTTAAGAAAGGGCGGACCTACGTGTAAGTGGTTTGTCCAAGGACAGCCTGCGTACATATGTGGGAAGAAAACAATCTACCCATGGATGTACGCAACTATGTCCAAAACAGGCCGCGTACACCCTCAAAAGCATGAAAAAAAATATATATGAAAGAGCTAACTCCCCCTTGAACTTGTCATGTGACAGGATGTATGTCTACTGGAGGGAGAGGGAACACGAGGAGATCGATGTCTTAGTCTATGAGGATCCTAATGCCATTGCCACATTAAAACAATGAGGGCTATGGAAGTTCTACCAGTGTCCTCTTATGAGGGCACAACCCAGGCTTCTGAATGCCCTGGTGGATTACTGGCACCCGGACGCAGAGGCGTTCATGATTGAGGGGCAGTCATTGAATCCAATGACCGAGGATATTTACTTCTTGACTGGCCTCTCGAAGGAGAGGGGAACCGATCAATTTGCGCACATTTCCTCTTAGGCCCTTCAAGATCGTCGACTACATCAGGATGCACTGTGAGGTAGGCACTGAGAAAGTAGGTTCTCAAGTGCCCATCAACAACATCACCAACCTGTCACTGAAGGTGATCATACTACTCATTAGGTGGATCACTGGATCCACGGTTGTCCACCAGTCTTCTCAGACGCACATGTATTGTGTCATCCAGTGCCTTGATGTATTTTTGACTGGAGCACGACCATGCTTACTTGCATGAAGAGGCAGCTTACGGATTGTCATGAGCGTAGCAACAAGAACTTTGGGTTTGGGACCATTATGTGCTTATTCTTCTTTGAGAGCGTACCCAACTTGAGTCTGAGAGAGACAGTGTGAGGGCATGTGGCCTCCTTCCCAGCAGTGTGTATATGGCCAGCATTGTTGCCACGACAGGGAGGAGGAAGGATCATAGAGGCCTTTGATGACACATTCTTTGATTGGTGGGCACGGAAGATTCCAGCGATAGAGGACTACCCCTATGCTGGAATCAACTTCTTTACAGATCCAGACATGCCCGTACCTCCTGGAGAGGAGCAAGGAGAGATAGGTACGTGTGTTTTTAAATTTATTTAATTTTTTAGTTTCTTTTATATATATCACTTTTATGTGCATTAGAGTATCTAACAACTATGTATCTATTATGTACAGATGTGGGACCTATGTGCACGACAAACTTCTTGAGGACTAGGCAACATCCTCAACCAGAGGCATTACTAGCAGCAGTCGATGGACCAGCAGTCATGGGGGAACATCCAGCCGAAGAGGCTGAGAGAGTGTTGAGACGGCTGGAGCGGAACCTCACTGCGCTCACTCATGCAGTTCCCATGGCCGAGATCGAGGATCTCCCACCATTGATGCAGCCTCATGTAGTTGGGGTGCCACAGACTTGGGTCCAACTCTTCTAGCATTTGAGAAACATCATTTTTCACTACAGAAGGGCCAACAGGCCCCGAGCTTAGATAGGATGGACTCATTGTGTGCCGAGGACACTCTTTGTATATTTTTGAGGGAATAAGCCCCATGATGTATACCGGATTATTATTTTTAAGGAATTCACGCCCACCTATGTACTCTAAGACTTTTTGATATATATATATATATATATATATATATATACATCTTTTATGTCTTATGGATCACATTTTTTTACAAATGTATGTACATGTGTATGTGTGTGCTTCTTTTTATGTGTGTGCAACATGCCAATCTAATACTTGATTAGCTAGAGTATCTGTCATTTGATTTAATCTCCTAGGAACATGGTTATACGGAATGTAATCAAAGCAGCATTCTAAGAGACGTACCCTAAGGAACCATCGGTGTAAAGTAGGATCATAAACGCGGTAAACCCGATTTAATTGGGACATAACCAAATGAGCATCTAAGTAGACCCGGAGGTAAGAGATACCATGCGACAAAGCATCACAAAGCAACGCTATCACTACTTTGTACTCAGCGACATTATTTGTAGCGTCACCTAGAGAGATACCTCTAGAAGATAGCAACTGGCCTTGAGGCGTGAAAATCACCCAAGCTGCGGAAGCAAGCCTCCGAGTGTGTCGGCTAACGTCGTCCACGAACCCAAAGAACATCTCTGATTCACTTGACATCTGCCACAGTGAAAAAGATGGCATAAATAACGACATGTCCATAAAACAAAAAGACAAAAACTAATTGTATAAGAACTATACATATGTACAAGAAGTCACCCAGGCGACCAACCTACGAGTAATACTTCTTGAGGTAGAGCCTATTTCTAAGCTTCGCCAAAGAATTTCCCTCAAATTCAACCAGACTATAAGCGCCCCTTTTTAAGACCTCCTTCACAATGAAAGGTACGAACCACAAGGGTTTAAACTTGCATGCCCCCAGGGGATCCTTATCTTGGTCATAGACCAGGACAAGGTGGCCTTCGGAGAAAATCCGAGGATAAACAGACCGATAATATTGACACTTGACTCGTTGCTTGTGAGACT
Organism: Picea engelmannii; assembly: GCA_009831015.1. Lineage (NCBI taxonomy): Eukaryota > Viridiplantae > Streptophyta > Pinopsida > Pinales > Pinaceae > Picea > Picea engelmannii. The sequence continues at coordinate 163,350 of ML805778.1, read as the reverse complement.
CATTAGCCAAGGCTGCATCACGACGTTTCTCATCGAGCTACTCGAGATATAATAGGTGTTCCTCAAGCGGTGAAGTGTCTGGAAATAACTCTACTGCCAACTTTAAAGATAGGATCAGGCACTCTATAGGCAAGACTACTTCCAGCCCGTAAACGAGTTGAAAATGTGAAAAACCAGTGGCAGTCTTTACAGCCGTTCAGTAGGCCCATACTGCCGAGTACAACATCAAATGCCAATTTCACTTGGCAGAATTGATCGTTCACTGCAGAATAGTCTTGAGGGACTTGTTCACAGCTTCCACCTGACCATTCACTTGTGGGTAGTAGGGTGATGAATGTTCTTGCCTCAACCCAAGCTTTGATGTTAACTCAGACATCACTTTGTTTTGTAAGTGACTGCCATGGTCAGTGACAATCTCCTTCGGGATGTCAAACCTTGCTACTATATGGTTAAAAGTGAAGAGAGTTGTTGTTTCACCATCATTGTTAAATATTGGCATAGCCTCGACCCACTTCGTGAAGTAGTCTACCACTACGATGATATAATGATGTCGCCTGGCTGAAGTCGAGTGGCATGTGGTAAAATCAATCCCCCACTTGGTGAAAGGACCAACAACAATGACGGGAAAAATGGGAGCAAGATGTGCCCTCATCTTCTGAGAGAAGATCTAACACGGGTGGCACTTCTTGACCAACTCAACGCAATCCTTGATTAACGTAGGCCAAAAGTAATCGGCTCGTAGAATCTTTTGGGTTGTTACCATCCCAAACAAATGACCACCACATGCTCCAGTGTGGCAGCCGATAAGAATGAGTTTCGCTTCTTCATGTATAAGGCACTGACGAAGAATGCAATCTACTCCTCGATGATACAAAGTGTCATCGAGTATGAGATAGTTTTGTGCCTAATGGTGAATTCGTCGATGCTCGTCGCGAGAAGCAGAAGCAGGGCACTTCAAATTCTGGAGATAGACTACTACATTTCCATACCAGGGATCTGAAGATGCGATCAAAAAAATATCTCCTTTAATAGGCGATTCTTCGGGCGTAACATCACTTGATTCGACCTAAAGTTCTGAAATAAGTTCTGCAAAGACCAACGACTTTTTGGATTTCACGGAAACAAAATCCAAGTCAAATTCTTGGAGGATAACAATCCATGTACTGATATTTTCGCCAATGACGCATCGTGTCAACACATATTGGAATGGATTCACAATGACAATGATGGTGGTCTTGCGAAGTAGAATATAATGACGAAAATGTTGGACAACATGCACTACTGCCAACGTCAACTTCTCAACATGGGAATAGTTGAGTTTCGGCCCAACCAGGCCTTGGCTCAGGTAATAAATCGCATGCTCTTCGAGCAGATCGTCCTCTTGAACCAAGACCATACCGATGGTTGACTCTGCAGTGGCCAAGTAAAATAATAAATCCTTGTTATAATTGGGAGGCCGAAGCAGAGGGGCAGAAGTAAGGGCACGTTTCAACACTTCAAAAGAGCATTGAGCGGCTTCGTCCCAACAAAAAGGGACTCCCTTTTTCAGTAAACGCATGAACCCTTTAGTGATCTTGACATAGTTTGTGATAAAACGCCATAGAAAGTTTTCTTTCCCCTGCAACCTTTGAAGCTGGGGGACTATGCATGATGGAGGCAACTCAACTATTGCCTCAACCTTTAAAGGATCAACCATGATCCCTATTGTCGAAACTATGAAACCTAGAAGACGACTAGATGTCACGCAGAAACTACACTTGTTAGGATTCAAGCGAATCCGATAGTAGCGACATTGTTCGAAGATTAGTCGGAGGTGTGCGGGATGATCAGCTCTCTTGCGAGATCATGATGCTAGATAATCGAGATAAGACTCGAGTATATGTATAAGGTCATGGAAAGCAAAAGACATGGTCTGCTGAAAAGTGGCTCCATCATTCGTCAGGACAAAAGGCATCCTATGATAAACAAATGTGCCCCACAAACAGATAAAATTTGTTTTATGCTTGTCTTCGAGTTTGATCTGGATCTGGTTATATCCCAAAAAACCATCTATGAATGAAAAGATCTCACAACCTACGCATTCATTGACAATCTGGTCAATGAATGGGGTGGGGAAATTATCCTTTGGACGGGCCTTATTCAAGTCATGAAATTCCATGCATACGAGAATCGTACTCTGTTTTTTGTTAATCGGAATGGGATTTGACACCCATTGCGTCAACTGTACGGGGTAGATGAAACCGACTATAAGAAATTTCTCTATTTCATCCTTAATAGCTCCTGCTTTCCAAGGATTCACCGTACGAAGCTTCTGTCGAGTCAGCTTGGCATCAAGATAAGTCATTATCTCATGTGCGATGATTCTTGGATCGATGTTTGGCATTTCCTCGTAAGACCAGGCAAAAACATTGTGGAATTCCTTAAATAAATCTGTATAGATTTGAATCTCCTCGGGGGAGCAATCCGCTCTGACGAAAATATTCTCCACGACGCCAGGGGTTCTGGAGATGTCAATAGGTATCGTTTCAGTGATAGTTTCCATATTGCCCTCAGTGTAAACTACATGCGTAGCCAGAGGATTAACAAGACAAGACCTGTCTCCAGTCATAGTCAACACGAATTCACCTGACTCTATTTTTCTTAACTCCGAGAGAAAATAAGATCTGTGATGGATATCATCCCAAGGTCTGTCTGGACCAATCAATGCCTCTATAATAGCCTCGTTAGAGGGAAAGACCAAGTCTAAAGAATCAGTAGTGGTGAGGGAATCTTGAGCCCAAATAGGCTCGAGAATTGGATCTAACTTCTGTGTGGGAGTCGGATTAGGGTCGGCCGAAGCTTGCTGGACAATATTGTACGTAAATTCTACCACGGAAAAAGGAATGGCCATGCCATGATGCCATGTCCCTTCCATCAAGGCTGATGGGGAAGGAAGAGTCCACGAATCGTTAAAGTAAGTCGTTCGAAACAACGACACTTGAAAGATTTCAACCCTAGGCTGGTCGAGGGCAGCCAATATAAATTTGACATCGTTGGAAGGAGGAGGGTAATCGAAAGTACCCATAAAAGGTGGGCACAAACCGACATCCACGTTTACGACGTCGGGCTGAAGGTTATCCATCATCGGGACCGTGGATGCCCCCAATGAAGGGTCGGGCCTAGAGAAGGACAATTGGTCAATGGTTATGATTTGACCCTCATGTGGAAACAACAAGACCAGAAAAAATGAGGCAACCATTGCATGCATTGCATAAATCCAACTCCTTCCTAACAAAAGGTTGTAGTTGAGAGGCACATCGACCACTTCAACTTTGACGCACACAGTCTTCCCTCTTAACTGCACGGGGAAGAAAGGGATGATCCCATGTGGTCTGAAAGAATGACCTTCGAAACCAGTAAAAAGAGTAGGGGACGAAGAAAAAATGGGTTGGCCAATGGCCTTCCAACATGCCAACGACATCATGAAATTCGAGGCACCCTCATTAACCACCATACGTAAAATATTATGGGTAAAAATTTTCATGGTGTAAGCCACTACTATCTAAAATGCAATGTGGTAAGGGAGATGAGGTTTCAAGTCGGTCGTATCGAGAACGATCGTTCCCGGATTACAAGTCTCTGCAAATCCCAAAGCGCATAACATAGCCTTTCTCTATGAAGGGCAGCTCTGGAGGACCTCCAAAGAAAACATTGCGCAAGGGGTTTGTGACAAATCCTCCACCACAGAGTAGTTTTGGGCGGCCCTCGCGTTCATATTATGAGAAGCTTTCTTGAACGCCCCTTTCGGGATGCGTTTCATTATTTCTCCCATTGTCCTCTCAATCTGGAGAGGAATGAGTGGGTTTGTGGCTTCTTTACCCTTTTCAGCAGATTCCATCATTTTGTAATTGTGTGCCCTGGTTGCTACATAAGCGTCACCTTTCATCATATAAATGTTCACGGTCGAGGGATTACTAGAAGACGGAGGGGGTCCCTAACTTCCCCTATCTGCGCTTGAAGAGGCTTGAATCATATTTTTCCCATGTGGAAATGGGTTCGTTAACACAGTAGGTTGTTGTTGCGCCAATAACTTTTGGGCCTCCACAAGTTGAGGGCACAAGTGAGTCAGATGGTCCTCCATGCAAAGATTACACCGGTACTTCGACTTTCTCTTCTTTGTGTTGCCCCCGTCAACATTGTTGTTAGGTTTCTTATCTTCCTTACCCTTCTTGTTTCACTATTTTTTCTTCTCTTCAGGATGTTGGTTGGGCTTCGGGTTCGTTGACTGCACACTGTGTACATCCAATGTTTGGGTAGGGGGAACAGCCGAATCGGAGGTCTGGTTGGTCGTTGTATGTTGTATCGACAATTGTTGCAATTGATTTGATAGTTGATCAGTGGACTTTGCTTGTGTTCAACCAACTATACCATCGCCATGTGGTCCAGACTTTTGTCTGGTCTTGTCAAGGATGGACTGTGGCGCATCTAGAAAAATCTCATAGAGTAAGCCAGACTGAGAGTATATCAGTTCGAGCTGTTGGAATCTCATTATCGCCTCCTCCTCTGAAAACACTCCCGAAGTTGCAACATCCTTGGATAACTGAGGTACCAAATACTTCAGGAACCACTCCAGCAGGAAATCCGGTGGGACTTGTACCTTAACCAAGCTCTTCCGACGCCACTATTCTTGGATGTGATATGAGATATGATCAACCTTAGTCTGTCAAAGTTGGCCATCAATTCAGTGTCGATGTCATATATCACGGGTAGTTGGAAATGGTTACGAAAAACCATCTCCAAAGCGCTAAAGTAAGAATATCTTGAGCGATCGAGCTTGATGTACCATTTCATGACACCCCTAATAAGAGTGCGTTGAAACAGGCGCAATCGTACGGAGTCATCTCGCAGCGAGTTTGACAAGCACCATAGGTGGAAAGTTGGCACGTGATCACCTGGGTCTTCGCTAGACTTGCCTTCGAATTTCAGAATGTCCGAGGGCAACTTAGTTGACATGGGCGGCCAACGCGGATCATGAAAAATTGGGTTGTTAAGCAACCTTGACAAGTCTGGCAAGTGTAACCTTGCCAAAAATGGTAGTTTGGGATGGGTACTATGTATAGGAAAAAGGGAGCCTTGATTTTGACTGGCACCAGGTTGCCAGGAAAAGTTGGGTTACTAGCCAGGGTTCTGGTAGACACCATGGCCTTGACCAGCATACGGAAACTACATTTGTTGGGACATCATCGGCTAATTCACGTAATTGGACGTCGAGGGTTGGGCAGGGATTGCTCCCTTCATTGTGTTCCAAAGATTCTGGAAGGGGTTGCCCCTTGTCGATCCAACAAGAATAGGTACTGAGCCTTGCCCAGGGTTCCATTGACCATCGAAGGGGTTGCCCTCGGTTGACATCCTTGACGAAGGAACTGATCCGTGCCAAGGATTCCAAAGTCCTTGTGAGGAGATAACTCTTGTACTTTCCCTCTGTGTAGGAATAGTACCCTACACAACATTTTGTTGTCCAAAACCAAGGTTTCCCCCGGTCGAGATGACATCTGATGAAAAAGGGTTATTACCAAACGCGTCGAACAAAGAGAACGACATGGATCCCACCGGCTTGGTGTAAGAATAAGGTCCTAGACTGCCTGCTCCAAACAAGTTGTAGTTCATGTTCGACCCGACAGGTGGCTGGAAAGCACCGCCGAGCGAGGGGGACAGAGGAGGTATATGACCTCCACCGTAAAGGATAGCATCATAGAGGTTGAGGTGCCCCCCATGGACCCTTGCAAGGGATCATTTGAGCCCCCTGCCCCCAAACCCATGGTTTGTAGGGTGGAGTGGGTAAAGACGAAGTTCGTATCAAATTCAGGCATCCCGTATGAAAATGGAGGGCACGTCGCACTCTCCATGAACGGGCCAGTGGTCGTCGTTCCTGACGAAATCAGACCAGTACCTGAAGTAGAGGTGGTCGAGACCATTGTGGTCTGGACCGACGAATGTGGGTTAGGAGGTGGAACACACCCTGTGTGGCAGCCGTTGAGGGAGTGTGAGGACTCCCAAACGAAGTAGCAGCATTTGCTTCCATAGCTGCTTGCAAGACTATCTAATGCTCGTGATCTGTTATCCTTGGAGGGACAACTTGTACCAAGATTGGCACCGACAAGTCAGTGATCGGATGGTTGGCTGGCCCTAGAGATTTCGCTCCAAAGTAAGAAACAGTAGGTTCCTCCGAATTCGAGTAATCTCCTCTCAGAGTTGGCTCGAGCACAGTCTCATGCATCTCGGCCGCTTCAAATGACCCTTGTTGGTCAAGTCTTCGTCGTAATGGTGGAGGTGATGGCTCTAATGTAACCGGCCACACACCCTAAAGCCTTCGTGATCGACGGAGCTCTTGATCTTCCAATTTGTGAAAATATCAACGACACGGTAAGGCTTTAACTAACGTTTAAAACCAAGCACACACTAGAAAACTTCCTACAAGATAAACCAAGCAAACCACTATCTAGTTGGAAGAACAGTTATGCCAGCCAACACTAGAGAAACTTACCAGTGCAAATGAAACTCAAACACGGAAGCACCCTCCGGGTATACTCTACAAAGCATGGCCCGACGTCTGCCCTAGGTACCGTGGTATACTCTCGCAGTCACCTATGTAAGTCTCTAGAATAAAGGCAACTAAGTTGCCAGCTCGTAAACAATCACCAGGCGGGTATAGTCGACAGTCGGGTAGACCGCAATGAGAAGGATAACAAGTCTAAAACCTACCAAGGGTATTGAAAGCAAGTGGTTCGGAAGACAATTGAGGATCTCGAATAGATTCGAGGTCCATGCAGCTCCGTAGGCAAATCCAAACAACGATATCCCACGTCAGATCCTCAATATGCGTTCCCCACTACATTTGGTCCAGCTTTGGAGGGGTTATCTCCGCTACCTTTCCTTGCACTCCCTAGATCTGACTCCAATCTTTGTTTATAAGCCTTGAAGAGCTTCCTCTCCAACCTAATTCAAGGCTCTACCCTAAACTAGTTGATTGACCCTACAAACATAAAAGTCTAATTAATTTTAAATTAGTGTTCATTTTAAATGGCTTGTTTTAACTCAAAGGATATGGCAGTGAAACCAGTGATGTGTATGAGAGACGAAAAGAGGAGGAAATAAATGAAACTAAAAGCAAAATTACTTCTACTTATCAATAAATATTTGCAACTAACTCTTTAAACCAACTTTTTCATAACTAACTATTTTCAAGATCTTTAAAAGGAAGACTTAAAACAAAATTTCACTCGACTACGAGCTACTTAATGTTCTAATAAATCAATAAAGAACTTAAAAAATGAACTATTTTTCCTAACAAGTAAGATAACTGACTCCAACTACTTTACCAAACTAAGAAAGGAAAATCTTTTTTATTTGAAAAATGCTTCAAACAAGAAAAGCTTGAAATAAATCTTTTTATTCTTTTCTTTCTTTTAAAGCAAATGAAAGGGGGTAAAAGAAAAAACAGGCAAGACCGAAACTGACCTCTGGCCCACTGCGGATCGCAGGGAGTCATTAAAGACACCAAACAAGCTGATAAAAAACTCAAAGACTCGCCTAAAAACCCTTTCAAAGTAAACACAATAAATCTTCAAAAAGACAAGCAAACTGACATCTAACCCGGGCTTTCACTATAAAAACAAAGGCACTGAACTCTGTCAATAGACCCTGAAAAGTAAAAACCTCAATCAAAGAAGAGGTTGACTGCCTCTTCTTAAAAAAAAAGTCCCTTGAACCAGGTACGCTATTGATGCTTAGGCAGCCTGCGTATGTACGCGAGCTATGTATAAAGCAGGACGTGTATGTATGTGTGCTGACCCACAGCAGGTCACGTACACCTCTGTACTTCTTGAAAAAAGAAAAGAAACAAATAGACTGATAGGGTAGGAAGAACTGGTATGGCACCAACAGATGACCAGAATCCCTTAAAAGACTCAACAGACTTAACAGAAACTCAAAAGGTATAAAACCAATCAAACACCCAAAAAAAATCCCCTAAAACCATAGAGGCTTCCCCAGTATGGTCGCCAGTTCTGCTAGCGGGAAAAACCCCCCTATGGATACACCAAAGTTTACAATGTAGGCATATCAATAACCATTTAAAAGTCTCCTGCTTTTCTAACTACGCCAAACATACCCCCGACTTATGCAAGAAAATTAAAATGAGAAGGATCAAGTAACTGTACCTTTACTCTGCGTCCGGTGACAATCCTCTCGCGCTTGAAGGCTTCACTAACTGCAAACCTCCTCCCAAGGTTGGCCTGCATTCAAAGACATACAAATAGAAAGGTACAAGCATACATTTCATACATAAATAAGGGTTAAATGTTAGAATAAAAACATAAATCAAATGCAAACATTCGACACATCATGTTTTTGGACACGAAAAGTACTTCTTTTATTGATAATACAATGATTACTTACAACCAAATTCGACTACTGCTCCTCGAACCTGATCTAGGCTCCTCTTCACCAAGCTCCAAGTGCACCTCCGTGTATCTTTCTCCTCTCAACCTTCTTCTTGGGAAATGAAATGGGTTCTGATGGAGGAAAAAGGGCAAATTGGGGAATTTTGAGGCAATTCTCACAAAAGGGTTGCAAATACTTGGGGCAAGGAGGGGATGTGTAGCACGTAGAGTTTCACTGTTCTTATGTCTAGATGTGGAATGAGACCCCAAAACCTCCTTTTATATGAAAAAAGGATGGTTATTCAGTTGGGTGAGGGTATATAGGCGGTGGATTAGTTGGGAAACTACCCAATAGCCCGTAATCTCAACGAATTCCTTGCAACTTTTTATTTTTTGAAACTTTTGCAAGTATACGCGGGTTGTAGTGGTGCAGCATGCCTATGTACACAGGTTGTAGTGGTGCAACAAGCGTATGTACGCAGGAAGTATTGGTGCAGGGCGCGTACATCTTCAAAAAATGAGTTTTTAAGAAGAGCAACTCAGTTAGGGTTATAATAAACACTTATAACACGTTACTTCCCCCAGTTTGTAAATATAACTATATTGGCCAAGGAACTATGGAAAACTCAAAGGTGTGAATGTTTGATTTGATGGACCTTTGTATAAAAGGTCGATGAATGTAAATTTTGTTATTTTAATAGAAAATGGATACGTGTTGCATGATTGTTGGAAAGGGGATGTGCTAAGAGAGACCACGAATGCTAGGAAAAGCTGGTGGAGGGGACCAGGAATGGTTGCGTTAACCTCCACCTAACCAGTACTTTGCTGGAATTAATTGTTCAAACTCAGAACAACCCTCTGACCCAAGAATGAATTACAGTCAGGCTGGTAGGTGGGAAGACCTCCTCAAGAGTTAATGAGGGGATGGAGTAGACTGCTCATCTGTAAGGCTTCCAGACCTAACCACGGATAGGGAATTCGGGCCACACGCAATCTTCCTGGATAAGGAAAGAAATGAAACCATGTGGGTCAGTGGAGGAAAAATTGCGAAGAGTGCAGAGATGAGAGACGAAGCTCTCGGGTCCGAGGAAGGACTGAAAGAGGAAAGTAAGTTATGGTCGTAGGAAATAGAGACTGAGTCGGGAGAACGAGAGTAACCTCTGTCCCTATCTATTTCTATATTGGGAGAAGGAGAGTAACCTTCGTCCCTAACTTCCATTGAGCTGCAAGAAAGAGATTAAATCTCAAATCATCATGGTCTAAGCTCGAGGGTGGCCAATGGTAAATCCATTAGGAGTGACTGAGCCTATGGTTGGGTGGAAACAAGCACCCCTTTCAGCAATCACATCACGCCTTATGATTCTGATAAGCGTTTTCATGCCTTGTGCTTTGAATTGGAAATAATGGATGCATGCGTGTATTTATATGTCTATAAATGGTTTCTGTATTGAAATGATTAAGTTATGAGTATGTGTTTGTTCCCTTGAGAACTTAGGCTTCTACTTGATTTTCCATATACTCCAGTTTAATTCCTCGAAGGTGTTCCCTAGGGAATTACATCACAGTTCCAGAGTCGGAGCAAGCCTCTTGGCACTACTACTGTTTCGGTAACCTCGTGATTTTACCTTACCTTGTTTCAGAGCTTAAAGTTCTGCGAGTTAGGGAGACGTTCCCTTCAGACCAATAGTCTAAGAGACTTTGAATTCGCGTCCAAGTCCTTAACCAAAAACACAGCTAAGAGTAGAGTTCATAGCCCAAGAGTCATCTGAAGGTCCATGTAACCTGGGTCTAGGAACCCTATGCTAAAAGGAGTTAGCTCATGAAGGTTCCGAAACTTTAGGAGCTCTAAGCTCTGTGACGTCAAGTTTCACGATAGTAAAAGTTACCCAAACTACCAGAGTAACAAAAGTCATAGATAACTTAAGAACCTGACAACGGAGATGGATGCGAGTCATTTATCGGGAGGAGAAGTTATCGGTCGTCAGATCGACTCAAAGGCCCACTGGAGTTAACGAATCAAACACTAATTTCTCGATTAAATCGATGCTTGGGAATCATTGTGGAGCGCTAAGGTGAAATTAGTGGACATGCTAGTTCACGGCCCGCAATCAACCAACATCGTTAATCTCATTGGGAATGGAAGATCAACAACCATGATTTGATCAGAGTCAGGTGAACACTTCCCAGATTGTGGAGATTGGACCCCGCAATCACTGTGAACCGTCGATCCGTGAATGGATATCAATGGTGGGGAATCATTGCAAAGCACAAAGGAGAAATTAGCGGACGCGCTAGTTCGCGGCCCGCAATTCACCAACGTCATTGATCTCATCGNAGGTTGTGGAGATTGGACCCCGCAATCACTGTGAACCGTCGATCCGTGAATGGATATCAATGGTGGGGAATCATTGCAAAGCACAAAGGAGAAATTAGCGGACGCGCTAGTTCACGGCCCGCAATTCACCAACGTCATTGATCTCATCGGGTTGGAAGATCAACGACCCCAATTAGACATAATTGGGCGAGTACTTTTCATATTGCGGGGGTTGAGCTCTCCGATACAGAGTGCGAGTGTGGAAGGGTTGAAACTCTCGAAGCCCAAAGAGCTGAAGTGATTTGCAGCCATCAATCTGTGGGAGACACACCTCGATAGATCATCAACTTCCGGTGTAATCACTCCGAGATAAAGCGAGCGTGGAGAGGTTGAAACTCCCGAAGCCCGAAGAGCTAAAGTGATTTGCAGTTATTGATCTATGAGAAACATGCATCAATAGATCGTCGACTTTGGTTGTAAGCACTCCGAAAGAAAGCGATTGTGGGGAGGTTGACACTCCCGAAGCTCGAAGAGCCGAAGCAGATCCGTGTTGTCTAAGTTAAAGGGACAGGTGTCAACAAATCTTCCATTTCGGAAGATAGCCACTTCGAATGAATGTGGGGTCATGAGAGTTGAGAACTACCGAAGTAAATCGTGACCGTCGATTTGAAAGAGACGTGCATCGATAGATCGTTGACTTCGAGTTAAATCACTCTAGGATAAAAAGGTGGTGTGAGCGTCCAGGACTTCCGAACGTTGAAGTCCCGAAGTGAACCTGATCCGTTGATTTAGATGGATGTGTGGCGCCTGATATGGAACTTCAAGTATGGAGTACTTCGAAGGAAAAAGAGTTGGAGTGCTAAAAACTCTCGAACGTCGAAGTCCCGGAGTAATTCAGGGTCATCGAAATCCCTGAGGACACGCGGCATCGGATCGTGAACTTCAGAGGTTTGCCACTACAAAGGATTTTGCGTGGTGGTCATCTTGACGTCTAGTCATAGCCACAACCATATGCAATTATAGGGGGATGAAAGAACCCAAAGATCTTGGGAGAGGATATATGCCTGCTCTGAGCTCGTTTTAGAGCATGGAGACTGTGGCTGGAAACACCTAGAAGAGAAAAATGGAATTGGGACCCCGAATGAGGGTATTGTTTTTCTTAAGAAGAACAAATTTTTTTACGGTCGGTCATGGGTGTGTTACAAATTGGTATCAGAGCAAGGTTACAACACTTGGTCTGCTTGGGCTCATGGACAAGTCGCTTAAAAACCATATTTAGAGTACTTTTAAGAGTAACACCCTATCTTACCTCTTTCTTAAAGAGTTTGGTTAAAATTTTATTAAGGAAAATAATGAAACTTTCTATTATGTGTGTGCACTTAAGAAATTTCAACTGTGTGTTGTTCATAAACTAATAGATTGTTGGCTAACAATAATTGTTTTGTTAGCACTCGAACAGTCAGTAAATCACGAGAAAACTTAAATTCTAAAGGATGGTGATGTGTTATGAAGTGGGGGATGGCTTCCAAAATAGAGACGAAGAATCTGACGAAAGGATGGCGGTGGAAACCCCTCCAGATCTGGTTGAAACTATAAGGAGCCTCATGGCCGAATTACAGAGTTTCAAGGCCAACAATGAGAGATTGATAAAGGAGAAAGAAAAACAAACAGAAATTAACGCAGTCTTGTTGCGGATCTTATCTGACATACAGAGGCAACTGCAGCATGAACCCGCAACCAGTCATGTGGACCAATGACATGTGAAGAGAAGTCAAAGTCCACCTGAGATCCGAAAACATGGCCCCATAAGTGACCACACTAGGAGAAGTACCTCGAAGAAGGACCAACCTGGAGGCAGGGGACACTCATCAGGACAGTCCTCTGGAAAGGAAGCTGGCAACTTCGAAGGATCTTCTAGTAGAAAAACTAGCTCACAGTCTCACTGGAAAGGAAGGAAGCGAAAGCATTCCAAAAGTTGTGATCTTGAAGAATTCGAGAAAGCCAAACCACCCTCTTTCGATGGAGAGATTAAGAAAGGGGAAGAGGTTGAAGCTTGGTTGCTTGGTTTAAATAAATACTTTAGAGTCCATGACTACTCTGAAAACTTGAAGGCTCGAATAGCCATCTTCAACATGAATGGAAAGGCTTCCATTTGGTGGTAAGATCATAGGAATGTGAAAGGAGTCCATGGGAAGGACTTGTCATGGAAACAGTTCGATAAATACTTCAGGAAGAAGTATCTGTCAGAGAAATACATGGATGGGAAGACTAAGGATTTCTATGAACTGAGGCGAGGACAACTCACCATAGATGAATATGTCAATAAATTCCTTGAGCTACTGAGGTATGTACCCTACATAAAGGATGAAAAGGTAAAAGTCCAACGATTTATCAATGGGTTACCTCAGACCTACCAGAATAGGATTGAGTTTGACAAGCCGAAGACCTTAGAAGACCTATTGCCACCCGAGCGACCCTTAACATACTTCCCCTGGGATCTTATGACTTGTTGATTGGTATGGACTGGTTGGCTGCTTATAAAACTACGTTGGAATGTTACCATAAAACTTTAGAATGTGTAAATGAAGAAGGGAGAAAGATAACCCTCCAAGGGATTTAGAAGCATGTCCTAGAGAGACAAATATCAGCCCTTCAAATGAAAAATTATTGTAGAAAGGGGTGTACAGGTGTTGGAATTTGTTGAGGATGACAAACCGAACCTAGAGGACCACCACATATTAAGAGAATATAAATACGTGTTTCCATAAGAGGTACCAGGTCTACCTCCGAGAAGAGACATTAATTCTCTATAGAACTTGCACCAGGAGCAGTGCCATCATCTAGAACGCCCTATAGGATGAGTACGCCAGAGCTAGTTGCGCTCAAGCTACATCTAAAGGAGATGATGGACAAAGGCTACATCTGACCCAGTGTATCTCCATGGGGAGCACCCATTTTTTTTGTGAAAAAGAAAGATGGCACACTTTGACTGTACATAGATTATAGACAACTCAATAAGACAACCATAAAGAACAAGTACCCCTTACCAAGAATCGATGACTTGTTCGACCAATTGGGAGGTGCTTCCATTTTCCAGAAGATTGACTTAAGGTCTAGATACCATCAAGTCTGAATTAAGGATGAAGACATCCACAAAACATCCTTCAGGACAACGTATGGTCACTATGAATTTGTGGTGGTGCCATTTTGGTTAACCAATGTCCCCGCCACTTTTATGTGCTTGATGAATAATGTACTTAGCAAATTTCTAGACAAAATTGTATTGGTTCTCATTGATGATATCCTAATCCACTCCAAGAATAGAGAGGAGCATAACGAACATCTTAGACTTGTACTTCAAGTACTAAGAGAGCATCAGCTCTACGCTAAGTTTAGCAAGTGTAACTTTTTCCAGAAGCAAGTGCATTACTTGGGCCATGTCATTTCTGAAGAAGGGGTAGCAGTAGACCCCAACAAGACCCGGTCTATTATGGAATGGCCTACCCCAAAGGATGTATCTGATATCAGATCCTTTATGGGCTTAGCAGGATATTATAGAAGGTTTATAAAAGGATTTTCCAAGATTGGTTGTCCAATCACTGCCCTCCATAAAAGGGGGGCTAAATTCACTTGGACATCAAAATGTGAAGAAATATTTCAGGAACTGAAATACCTCCTGACCCATGCACCCATGTTGAAGATTGCAGACCCTGATAATGACTTCCTCGTGTGTACAGATTCCTGCAAGAAAGGACTCAGAGGAGTCTTTATGCAAGAGGGACGAGTAATTTGTTACGCGTCCAGGAAATTGAATGAGAATGAAATCAATTATGTGACCCATGACCTAGAGTTGGTTTCCATAGTGCATGCTTTAACAATGTGAAGGCATTACCTCTTGGGTTGGAGATTTGTACTTATGACAAACCATTGTGGGTCGAGGCACCTGTTTGATCAACCAAAACTCAATGCTAGACAAGCTAGGTGGGTGTCTCTCCTTAGTGAGTTTGACTTCGAAATCAAACACATCAAAGGGAAGGAAAATAGGGTAGCAGACACCCTTAGCAGAAGTATGAAAACAATTCACCTGGCAGCGGTAATCACCTGTGAAACAAATGTCACGGAAAGAGTCAGGAATGCATAAGAAATAGATGCATTCTTCAAGACCGTGACCTCATACCAATGGAAAGAGCCTACAGGGATCAAGTATGAAGGCTATCAGATGATTGATGAATGCCTGCTAACTTACGGAAATAGATTGTATGTCCCAAATTGTGGCGACTTAAAGAGGTTCATAATGGACGAACTGCACAAGAGACCATATATTGGTCATCCAAGTTATCAAAAAATGATCACGGCCACTAGAAAACAATTTTATTGGCCTGGATTAAAAAAGGACATAGTTGATTACTTAGCTAGGTTTCTAGAATTCCAGCAAGTTAAGGAAGAACACTGGCATCCAACAGGGTTGTTACAGCCCCTACCAATCCCAGAATGGAAATGGGAAACCATCTCCATGGATTTCATCACCGGATTACCAAAGTCAACCAAGAAAAATGATGCCATCATGGTCATGGTGGACAAACTGAGTAAGTCTGCTCACTTTGTTCCTGTCAAGTCAACTTGCAAGGCAATAGATATTGCCAACATCTTCATGAAGGACATATTTAGACTACATGGCATGCCCAAGGAAATTGTATCTAACAGAGACAACAAATTTACTTCAAGCTTTTGGAAATCCTTAATGGTTGGTTTTGAGACTAAATTGTTGTTCAACATAGCCTATCACCCTCAAACTGATGGATAGACAGAAAGAGTAAACCAAATATTAGAAGACATGCTAAGGATGCATGTAATGCATCAGCCTAAGAAGTGGGAAGACTACCTACCATTGGTAGAGTTTGCCTACAACAATGGTTATCAAGAATCCTTGAAGATGAGCCCTTTTGAAGCCCTCTATGGTAGACAGTGCAAAATCCCAATCAGCTGGAGTAATCCAGTGGACAGAATTATAATCGGACCCAACATGCTAAAAGAAATGGAACAACAAGTGATTCGGATAAAGAACAATCTGAAGATTTCTCATGATAGACAAAAAAGTTACGCCAACAAAAAGAGAACTCCCAGAGAGTTCAAGACAGAAGACCATGTCTATCTTAGAGTTAGGCCCAGGAAGAGTTCCCTGAGAATGGGAGCTTTTTCCAAGTTGACACCTCGGTATTGTGGACCCTTTGAGGTCTTAGATAGAGTGGGACTTGTAGCCTGTAGGCTAGAACTCCCTCCCACAGTAAAGGAACATAATTTTTTCCATGTTTCATTATTGAAGAAAAATGTACATGATTCTAATCATATAATTGACTGGTCTATGATCCAGGTGGAGACGGAGGGAGAATTCCTACTAGAACCCCAATGCATACTAGACAAGAAGGAAACCTCACTCAGGAACCAAACCATTGCACAGGTCAAGGTGTAGTGGAAACACTTTGGCCCAGATGAGGCTACGTGGGAAATGGAGGATGCCATGAGACATGCATATCCGATTTTGTTTACTCCTGTATATACATATCATGTTAAAATATAGAACATAGAGGACGATATTCCTTTAAGGGAGAGGGGATTGTAACACCATGTTTCCCCTAGTCTGTAAATATAACTATATTGGCCAAGGAACTATGGCAAACTCAAAGGTGTGAATGTTTGATTTGATGTACCTTTGTATAAAAGGTCGATGAATGTAAATTATGTTATTTTAATAGAAAATGGATACATGTTGCATGACTATTAGAAAGGGGATGTGCTAAGAGAGACCACGAATGCTAGGAAAAGGTGGTGGAGGGGACCAAGAATGGTTGCGTTAACCTCCACCGAACCAGTACTTTGTTGAAATTAATTGCTCAAGATCAGAACAACCCTTTGACCTAGGAATGAATTAATTTCAGGCTGGTAGCTAAGAAGACCTCCTCAAGAGTTAATGAGGGGATGAGGTAGACCACCCATCTGTAAGGCTTCTAGACCTTACCACGGATAGGGAATTCGAGCCACACACAATCTTGTTGGAGAAGGCAAGAAAGGAAAGCGTGGGGATAAAGGGAGAACAATCTGCGAAGAGTGCAGAGATGAGAGTTGAAGCTCTCAGGTCCGAGGAAGGACTTAAAGAGGAAAGTGAGTTATGATCGTAGGAAATAGAGATTGAGTCGAGAGAAGGAGAGTAACCTTCGTCCCTATCTATTTATGTACTAGGAGAAGGAGAGTAAATTTCATCCCTAACTTTCGTTGAGATGGAAGAAAGAGATTAAATCTCAAAGCATTGTGGTCTAATCTTGGGGGTGGCCAGTGGTAAAGCCATTAGGAGTGACTGAGCCTATGGTTGGGTGGAAACGAGCACCCCTTTCAGCAGTCGCATCATGCCTTATGATTTTGATAAGTGTTTTCATGCCTTTTGCTTTGAATTGGAAATAATGGATGCATGCGTGTATTTATATGTCTATAAATGGTTTCGGTATTGAAATGATTAAGTTATGAGTATGTGTTTGTTCCCTTTAGAACTTAGGATTTTGCTTGATTTTCCATATACTTCAGTTTAATTCCTCGAAGGCATTCCCGAGGGAATTACATCACGGTTCCGGAGTCGAAGCAAGCCTCTTGGCACTGCTACCGTTTCAGTAACCTCACGAGTTTACCTTGCCCTGTTTCAGAGCTTAAAGTTATGCGAGTTAGGGAGACGTTCCCTTCAAACCAGTAGTCTAAGAGACTTTGAATTTCCGTCCAAGTCCTTAACCAAAAACATGGCTAAGAGTAGAGTTCATAGCCCAAGAGTCATTTGAAGGTCCATGTGACCTGGGTCTAGGAGCCCTGCTCTAAAAGGAGTTAGCTCATGACGGTTTCGGAACTTCGGGAGCTCGAAGCTTTCTGACGTCAAGTTTCACAATAGTCAAAGTTACCCTAACTACCATAGTAACAAGAGTCGTATATGACTTAAGAACCTGACAGCGGAGATGTATGCGAGCTGGTTATTGGGAGGAGAAGTTATCTTGGTCGTCAGATTGACTCAAAGACCCACTGGAGTTAACGAATCAAACACCAGTCGCTCGATTAAATCAATGGTTGGGAATCATTGCGGAGCGCGAAGATGAAATTAGTGGACATGCTAGTTCATGGCCCACAATCAACCAATATCGTTGATCTCGTTGGGAATGGAAGATCAACGACCAGGATTTGATCAGATTCGAGCGATCACTTCCCATATTGCGGAGATTGGACCCCGCAATCACTGTGAACCGTCAATCTGTGAACGAAGATCGATGGTGGGGAATCATTGCGGAGCGCGAAGGTAAAATTAGTGGACGCGCTAGTTTGCGGCCCGCAATTCACCAACGTCGTTGATCTCGTCGGGTTGGAATATCAATGACCCCGATTAGACCGAGTTGGGCGAGTACTTTTCAGATTGTGGAGGTTGAGCTCTCTGATACAGAGTGCGCATGTTGGGGTCCCACAATCACTATGAACCGTCGATCTGAGAGAAAGGACATGTGTCAGTGGATCTTAGACTTTGGGTGTAATCACTCCAGGAGAAAGTGAGTATGGAAGGGTTGAAACTCCCTAAGCTCAAAGAGCTGAAGTGATTTGCATCTGTATATATGTGGGAGACACGCGTCGACAGATTGTCAACTTTGGGTGTAATCACTTCGGGAGAAAGCGAGCATGGAGAGATTGAAACTCCTGAAGTCGAAGAGTCAAAGTGATTTGAAGTCGTTTATATATGGGAGACACGCGTCGACAGATCGTCAACTTTGGGTGTAATCACTCCGGGATAAAGCGACTGTGGAGAGGTTGAAACTCTTGAAGCCCGAAGAGCTGAAGTGATTTGTAGTCGTTGATCTATGAGAGACGTGCATCAACAGATCGTCGACTTCGTGTGTAAGCACTCTGGAAGAAAGCGAGTGTGGGGAGGTTGACACTCCCGAAGCCCGAAGAGCCGAAGCAGATCTGATTTGTCTAAGTTAAAGGGACATGTGTCAACAGATCTTCCATTTAGGAAGATAGTCACTTCGGATGAAGGTGGCCTCACGAGAGTTGAGAACTCCCGAAGTAAGTAGTGATCGTCGATTTGAAAGAGACGTGTGTCGATAGATCGTTGACTTCGAGTGAAATCAATTCGGGAGAAAAGGTGGTGTGAGCATCTAGGACTCCCGAAGCCCGAAGTCCCGAAGTGGACATGAGTCGTTGATTGATGTGTGGTGCCTGATATGTAACTTCGGGTATGGAGTACTTCGAAGGAAAAATATTTGGAGTGATCAGAACTCCCGAATGTCGAAGTCCCGAAGTAAGTCAGGGTCATCGAAATCCCTAAGGAAATGCGGCGTCGGATCATGAACTTCAGAGGTTTACCACTCCAGAGAATTTCACGTGGTGATCGTCTTTGCGCCTGTTGTCTTGGCGTCTGGTCATATCCATGGTCATATGAAAGTATAGGGGGATGAAAGAACTCGAAGATCTTGGGAGAGGATATCTGCCTACTCTGAACTTGTTTCGGAGCATGGAGACTGTGGCTGGAAAGCCCTGGAATAGCATAATGGAATTGGGACCCCGAATTAGGGTATTGTTTTTCTTAAGAAGAACGAAAATTCATACGCACCGTCATGGGTGTGTTACATCACATCAGGGGGAGCATCATCGCAAGGAAAGAGAAAAGAAATATCCCCTATGTCATTGTTGTCAAAGGGGGAGAGATAAAGAGTAAAACAAAGTTAACTCAGAGGACTAAAAATACAGAATACATTCACAAGGGGAGTAAGATTGTTTTACTAAGGTTTCCATCAATAACAAAGGGGGAGATTGCTGGAAATTTGGTTGTCATTGATGTCAACCTTGATAGATAGGTGAAATATCATTGATTGATTGGTTTGAGAAGCATTGTCAATATTGGACATAATGTTATGAAGGTGACTTGAATGCCAATAAAAGAATAATATTGACTAAATATATTGTCTGAACTTGATGCACTCATCCTAGTGGCAATATGTTCTATGGTGGAATGTATTATTAACATCCATGCACAAAAGAAGAAACTATCTAGACAAAAAGGGAAAATGAAGAATCCAATATGGATCTATACAAGTCACAAAGTCAAGAAGTATGGTATAAAAGTCTTAGCAATAATTTTTTTTACCAGTGAAGCCTTAAGTCGAGTCAAAAACAACTGTCTTGACCAGTCAAACCCTAAGTCGAGTCGAAATAATTAAATGGGTCAAGTCGACTAACTAAAGACAAGGAGAAAGGATCAAAGTCGAGTGTTTCAATAAAATGCAGTAGATATCAGAAAGTCTGGTATAAACATCTCAACAAGAAGTTGAAGAAGTTGAAATTGAAAAATTCAAAGGTCGAAGTCAAACAAAATGCAGTAGATATCAAGAAGTCTAGTATAAACATCTCAACAAGAAGTTGAAGAAGTCGAAGGTTGAAGTCAAAGAATTCGAAGGTCGAAATTGAAGAGGTCGAAGAATTTGAAGGTCAAAGTCAGATAAGTAGAAGAAGTCGAAGATCGGTCCGAGTAGAAGTGAAGTAAATTACCCCAAAGGTCAAAGTCAGCCAAAACAAGTCAGGACAACCAAAGTCGAATTGCACAAGTCAACCTTCTTCTAAATCGAATCGGTCCAAGTAGAAGTAAAGTAAATCACCTCGAAGGTCAAAGTCAAAGAAATTGAGTCGAGAAATACAAGTTGGCCAAAGCAAGTCACGATGACCAAAGTCGAATTACTCAAGTCGGTTTTCTTCTAAGTCGAGTCGGTCCAAGAAACAAGTAAACTAAATTTCCCCAAAGGTTGAAGTCAAAGTAAACTTAAATCAATTCGGGTCGAGGCTGAAGTAAGTTGGGTCGACCAGAATCGAATTACTCAAGTCGGTTTTCTTCTAAGTCAAGTCAATCCAAGAAAGAAGTAAACTAAATTACCCCAAAGGTCAAATTTGAAGTAAACTTAAATCAAGTTGGGTCGAGGTTGAAGCAAGTTGGGTCGACCAGAATTGAATTAATCAAGTCGACTTTCTTATAGTTGAGTCGGCAAAAAGATGTTTGTCGGTCAAATAAGGAAGGAAATACAAAAAAGGGTGAGACCAAGTCGAATCTTTAGTAACTAGCAGTTGAAAGGGAGATGATTTTAATATCTACCATCAAGTAAAATGTTTATAAGTTGAGTTTAACTAGTCACCAACAAAGGAAATATATAGAGGTCAATTTAGACATTTATGAAAAGGTAAAATGTATTGAAGTCGATCTGGCATCCGACAATGAAAGGAAAATCTAGGCAATTTGATTTCAAAGAACCGCTTGTATCGGCCACCTCGCACCTTTTCTGGGGAAATTTCTTTCTTGTTGGCTAATTAAGCATGTTTTGCACAAAACCCATGTTGTAGAATTTTAAAATTTGTTTCCATCGCTCTAGAATATTCATACGAAAATAATTGTGTAATTTTGTGTACGAAAATCAATTAGTAAAAGTTACCATTTGTGTTAATTAAATGAAGGGGTGCAATGTTTCATTCCAAAAGGACACATTGTTTCAAAGTGGCACCCCTTGGAGGACATATAAGCAAATGAATTCAAAGGGAAGAAGAGTGTCTTTGTGGATATATATATTTATATATATATAGAGAGAGAGAGAGAGAAATAATGGACTGAATGAAAATTCATTCTATTGGGTTGGTGCATGTTTACAAGTTGAGTCTTGTCATGAGGATTGGATTCCTCGCATCTCAGTTAGATCTGAGATCAACTATTAGGGTCTTATTATGAGGATTGGATGCTTGTAGTTCTTAGTTGGATCTGAGAACTACAAGTTGGGTCTTGTATCAGAGAGTTGGATCTCTCATATTCAGTTGAAGCTGAAGATATTAAAGGATTGATTTTATTTGTATTCATTCAAGTTAAATAAATAAAAGAATGATATTTGATCTACTTCATATATTTTGTGTTATACATGTTTATGAATAATTAATTGAACTGCATATATGTTATTCTGTTAATTTAATTAATCTATGAAAGTGTGAAAAGTAGCTAAAAGTTCCAGACACTGATTCACCCCGCCCTCTCAATGTCAATGTGTGTTTCAACAGAGAGAAGGGGGGATTTGGAAGTATTGTTATGCTACCAAAATTTTTCTTGACTAAGTTTACTTAGGAGACTTAGGATTGCAAACTTGTAGAAGAGGTGGAAGCCTCTCCTTGAGAAGGAATTTTTTTTGCTATTGATTTTTGGTTTATTGTGTGTGGTCCCTTTGCGGCTCGAGGGATTAAGGGGGAAGAAGAGTACCCCTAGCGTTGGCTAGGATGTACCGGTGAAGTCTTGGATTAGCAGGTGAAGGAGAGGATGTAGTGCAAGCTTTGGATTGAGGATCATGTTCATACTATAGATTATTTGGGTTGGTTTTCATTGATGTCAACCCTTGAAGAAAGTCTGATAGCGAATTCTGGTAGCACAAAGGTTTGGGTAATGGACCAAAGTTTGTTTGATGTATAATGGTTTGAGTTTTAATATATTTGAAGGTAATACTATTCTAGATGGATATTACATGTCATGTCATTTCCGATGGTATGTGGAACATCTCATAACTCTTCACAGTTAGAGAGTTATGGCCATGTGAAGTTGGAGAACCCTCACGAGTCATCTAGAAGCCCCAAAAGGTCAAAATAGTCAAAGTGGTTGTAAAGAAGAAATTATTTAAATAATAAAGTGAAGTGATGAGTGTACTATAAGTCAAAGTGGATACAAAATAAATTATTTAAATAATAAAGTTAATGGAGAAATTATTGAGTGGACAAGTGGTTAGAAGTGGGTTAGCCCTAAAATAAGGAAAGTGGTTTAAGATAATTAGAAGGTAACCCCTTGAGGAAGCTACATAAAAGTATAAATAAGAGGCAAGGGTCTTTCATTTTAATTACACTTGAGCATATTGAATATATACAAGTGACTGAGGTAACCAAAGGATATCTAAGGAATATTTCAAAAGGAAGGTGAAGTAAAGAAGGCCGAAACTCAAGGGAGGATAAATTCTTTTGATGATGTTTTCTAAGGTATGTTATTTACAGGTCATCTCACCATTATCGCAATAATTTTTTTTCTAGAATGATTCAGACTGTTAAATCTGGGGGTCGTTGAGGAAACATATCCAAGTAGTTTTGATAAACATTTCGGCTTGTGGGTCGTTGTATTTTTCGAGTTACACTCCATGGAAAATAGGGTTTGTGGCTAGTCCTGAAACTAATCTAAAACAAGTGTTTCGGGTAAAAACGTCATAAATTCTTCATAACATATCCAAATTCAGTAAGACCACATGTATTGGTTAGAGTATATTATGTAGTATTATGTGTACCATTTTCAGATCCATACAACAAATATTTTGTGTGGGGAATGCTCTACAAGTTAGCTCTCTAGAATAATCAAGAATT
>ML805778.1:110086-138933 GCA_009831015.1 Picea engelmannii | reverse complement strand
TCCCGCTTTGGGTTTCCACGTAAAAAATTGGTGTATTGTGTATGTGTATGATTGTTCATTTGTTCATTGTTTATTTACTCTACAATTATTGGATGATAATGCTACATTGATATAACACATGCATTTTATGGTTAAAAATGATTATATTTCTCTATTATTGATTCACCCCCCCTCTAAGTAATCCAACAATTGGTATCAGAGCAGGTTCCTTCATAAATCAGTTTAACCACTGAAAGGTACATCATGGAGAGAAACAACATGTACAAAAACATAATACCACATTTTGATGGAAAAAAGTATGCATTCTGGAGTAGAAGGATGAAAACATATATACATGCACAGGGATTTGAAATTTGACAATCAGTAGTAGATGGATACAAAGAATCAACAGTTCCGCCAACAAGTGAAAAAACAATGAAACTTAGTCAAAATAATTCCAATGCCACAAATGCACTTATGAATGGTCTTGGTGAATCTGTAAATACCAAAGTTGTACATTGTAAATCCTCTAAAGAGATTTGGGACAAACTTAAAAATATTTATGAAGCATATTCAAAAGTAAAAGTAGCAAAGCTTCAAACTTACAAAGGTCAATTCGAACAACTAAAGATGAAGGAAGATGAGAATATTGCATCTTACTTCTTACGAGTCGATGAAATAGTGAATGAAATTATAGGATTGGGAGAAGAAATTGAAGAATATGTGATTGTTCAAAAGGTACTAAGATCTTTTCCTATGAGATTTGATCCTAAGATATCATCACTAGAAGAAAGAGCAGATCTAGACTCAATAAGCATGGACGAACTACATGGAATCTTCACAGCATATGAAATGAGAACTAAACACAAAAATCCAAATATAAAAGAAGCAACTTTCAAAGCATCCAAAAGGTCAAAGCAAAAGGGAAAGCAAAAGGAATATAGCAGCAACAGTGACCAATCAAAAGATGATGAAGAAGAAGTGGCCAACTTTGTTGGAAGATTGAACAAGGGAACCAACGACAGATATAAAGGTAAGCTTCCATTGATTTGTTTTAATTGTGATGGTATTGGTCATTTTGCTAACAAATGTCCTCGTAAGAAAAATAAGAGGAATGATGAAGATCACTCAAATACAAAACAAACATGTAAAGGAAAAATAATCAAAAAGAAATCTTATGCACCAAAGAAGACATATCCTAATCAGATGAAAATGAAGTCAGTGACAGTGAGACATAAAGAGTTATATTCATGGCAGTAGAAGACTCTGATAAAGTAGACATCAAAGAAGAATATGAAGAGGCAGAATTTGACTATCGAGAAGAATTGTTGAGTGCCATTGAAGTTATAAAAAGAGAAAATGAGAAAAACAAGAAGATACAAGCAGAACTAGACAAGAAAGAAGACACTCAAGAACTAGAACAATTGATCATGAAATTGAAGGTTCAAATAGAAGAAGATAAAAGAATTGAAGAAGCACTCAAAGGACAACTAGAAGAAAGAGACAAGATCATTGGAAATTTAGAAGCAGAGATTGTCACATTGAGAAATGATCTTCAAAAGAAAAATTTGTAGAACAACTCAAAAGTTTTGGATGACATCATCAACAGTAAAAATCCTTATCATGACAAGTCTGGACTTGGATACAATCAGACAGAAAAGGGATCAAGTTCCAAAGCAACAGAACAAGAAACATACCCAAAAATTTATGCAAAAACAATGAAAGAGAATAGGAAGATTACAGGGACACTCCTCCACTGAGAAGATTCAGATTTCAGAATCAACGACCGACATAAACAAACAGGCCTCAGGAAGAAGAAGAATTCATAAAAGTAACTCCTTTCAAAAGATCTTCAATTCCCAGGTATCAAACTATCTTTTTGGGTTTATGTTATCCATGTAATAATTTTGGACATAAAGTTGTAAATTGCAGAGCTAATAGGAGGAACATAAACAACTTTGAAGTCATACACAAAATGGTTATCCAAAAAGGGCTATTGAAACACATAGAAGAAGCTACAACATGTTTGAATCATTGAGCACTAAAGTGGAATGCTACAAGTGCAACAACTTTGGACACATGGACAAAGATTGTAGAATGACAGTCCCTCCTAGAGAACCACAACATAACAACAACAATCACATACATGAACCTCGAAAGAGAACATGGATAAGAACGTAGAATTAGTATAGCAATGAAGAATGCACACTCGCTCTACAAGATAAGCAGAACAAAAGTGGTTGGTATGTTGACAGTGGTTGTTCAAAACACATGACAGGTGATAAAGACAGGTTTCTTACATTAAGAAAGGAAAGAGATGGATCATTTTGCTTCGAAAATGATGATTAAGCTAAAATCATTGGAAAAGGCACAGTCATAATTGGAAACAAGAATACCAAGGAAGAAAATGTTTTACTAGTAGAAGATATGAAACATAATCTTCTAAGTGTAAGTCAAATGTGTGACCAAGGTCATAAAATTACTTTCGATTCACAGAAGTGTGAGATAAGAAAAGAAGGTTCAGGAAAATCGATTGCAATAGCTGCAAGAACTTCAAGCAACATATATGTATTAAGAGAAATTGGAAATGTAAAGTGTTGTCTAGGAAAGGAAGACAAAAGTTGGCCATGGCACAAAAGAATGGGTCACATACACTTTGATAACCTTGTCAAAGTCACCAAAAAGGAAGYAGTTAGAGAAATTCCCCAGATCATGAAACCAACCAACACTTTATGCAAGCATTGTCAACAAGGAAAGAAAACAAAGACCATGTTCAAATCAAAGGAATATTCAATGACAAGACCACTGGAAATTGTGCATACTGATCTAGTTGGACCAACTACAACAAAGGGTTTAAAAGGTGAGAAATACTTTATGTTATTAGTTGATAATTATACAAGAATGACTGCAGTTTGCTTTCTCAGGAATAAGTCAGAAGTTTTTGAAAACTTCAAGGTCTACAAGGAGATGGTTGAAAATGAAATGGATTCAAAAATCAAATGTTTGAGATATGATAATGGAGGAGAGTTCACTTCAAAGGAATTTATGGTGTACTACAACAGGAATGGAATTAAAAGTCAATTTTTTGTTGCTAAGACACCTCGACAAAATGGAGTTGTTGAAAGAAAGAAAATGACAGTACAAGAAATGGCTCGAACAATGCTAATGGATTCCAAATTGACAGATTTGTTTTGGACACATGTAGTGCATACAACAGTTCACATTCAAACAGAGTAATGCTCAGAAACAACAGTGACAAAACTCCCTACGAGCTATGGAAAGGAAGACCAACAAATGTGAAGCACTTTAGAATATTTGGAAGCAAATGCTACATCAAAAGAGAAGATGGAAGAATAGGAAAGTTTGACTCTCGTGTGGACAAAAGAGTACTTGTTGGTTACTCAAGTACAAGGAAAGCATATAAGTGTTACAATCTAAGGTTGAAAAAAGTTGTGGAAATCATCAATGTAACAATTGATGAAACAAGTGGACGAGAATTAAAGGAAGAAGAAAATGAATCAATGGAACAACTTTACGAAGAAGAAGCAGAAGATGAAGAAGAAGTAGAAGGGGAAGATGAAGAGGATCAGACAGAAGTAGAAGAGCAAGTTCAACAAGTGCCTCCAAAGACACCTAGAAAACAAGTATAGAAGAATCATCCTTTAGATCAGATTATCGGAAACAAGGATGTAGGAGTTGAGACTAGAAGAAGAATTCGTTCACCGGAACAAACACACCTAACACTCTTATCTACGATTGAACCAAACATTTTTGAAGAGGCCAACAAGGATGAATTTTGGAATAAGGCCATGGATGGAGAATTGGATCAAATAGAGAAGAATGATACTTGGGATTTGGTTCCAAGACCAAAGAATAAGAATGTGATTGGCACAAAGTGGGTTTTCAGAAATAAATTGAATGAAGATGGACAGGGTACAAGGAACAAAGCTAGATTGGTATGTAAAGGATATGCACAAGTTGAAGGAATCAACTTTGAAGATACATTTTCCCCAGTTGCCAGAATGGAAGCAATCTGATTTCTTTTAGCTTATGCATGCTCCAAGAATGTTAAAATGTATCATATGGACGTGAAATCAAATTTTCTGAATGGGGAACTTAAAGAATAAGTCTACACCGAACAAACAAAAGGATTTCAGCTATCAAACAACATAGATTATGTGTGTAAATTGAAGAATGCCTTATATGGTATAAAACAGTCTCCTAGAGCATGGTACTCTAGAATCATGCCAATTCATACTTTTAGGAAAGTGCTCAATCCATTTCAAAAATGAATCGTGAAAAATCAAAGGTTCAATAGACTGACTCAAAGAGTCTGAAGGTTGGTTACCTTGGACGTCTTCACAATCTGAGGTTTGGGAAGGGACTAGCAAGGACTTAGAAGATGACTGACAAATTCTTAAGGGAAGGCTGAAAGACTGAGATGACAAACTTCTTCTTGACGTATTCAACCTACCATTGAATTATAGGGTTTGTCTTAGAGGAAAATTTAGACAAAGGACATACTTCCCAACTATACCTTTAATGACATAGCAAGATAAAATAGTCGAAAGGGGCTGGAAAACATTATCACAAGGATCCTTCTCCGAGCAAACGATGTCCTTACCTCTATCAAGATCTGAGAAAAACGGTGGTTGATAATCGTCTTCATGGAATAAATCCAAGTGCTCAAAGGAATAATCATCAAAATCCTCAAGGTATGACCAAAAATCACTAGGAGAATATAGCACCAGGTCATCCTTGGGTGTGTGAAAAAGGTTTGTAATCATGCCATCTCCTTGTTGCCAATTATCAAAATTAGTAACCTCATATGATAGTTGTAAAGGCAACTTTTGGAAATGACCCTCAATGTCATAAATGGGATCTTCAGTAGAACCAATCACATCCCACTTACGCCTTCCAACATGTATGAACTCGCCAATATTATCAACAATGTCACTACCTTTAGCATAACATGAAGGATTTAATGCATCCACGGGCTCCTCTAGCACCTCTTCTTTTTCCAAATCATAGAACAAAGCATCATCAAAATCTTGGAAAGGGAGGTAACTTACCATGTTCACTTCTTGTTGTGTAGGAGCATTATTGGCTTGGATGACTTCATCAAATGGAAGAGGGTCCAATACTTCACTAAGACTCGTATCTTCGTCTTCATCGGAAAATGAATGAGCTAACTCTTCCAAGGGTTCTGTTACTTCTTCACCTTTTGAATCATAGAACAAAGTATTATAAAAAACTGGAAAGTAAAATGACTCACCTCATTCTCTTCATCTTGTGCAGGAGAGACAAGACCTTGGAGAGCATCATCAGACAGAGGAGCGGTTACCAGTGCTTCATCCTCATAATTCACTTCTCTAGTGAAATCTTCATTGCATTCTATCGAATCATGGGAAAAATCTTGCTCCTCTTCAAGGGGTTGACATTTTTCTTCATAAATTTCTCCTTCTATATCAGAGGGTTCTTGGTATTGACTAAGGTACACATCCCTGAGATCTCCCACAATCTGAGTGGTGAATCCTTCCTCCTCTAGGGATACTGGGAGATTCTTAAGGGCATCTTCATATGTTAGGCATTGTGGTTTCACAAACTCAATAAACCTACTGATGATGTCTGTGAAAGATGAAATACCCCTATCTTCGCAACAACTCTTAAACCAATCTTGCAAAAAGGATGGCAGAGAAAGTATGAATAATTTTACCAGAACATCCTCCCCTCCCAATTCTATCTCTCTTATATACTTCAAGAATTCTACAATGTGAGTAATTGGGAGGCCTCCAAATCTTGGAGAGTTTCTTGACCATTTTGTATCAAAATAATGCGGGTATCCTTGAAAACTTTTGAAATCAATAGTCAGATACACTTGTTCCTAGGGCGTCGTGATCCCATAACTTGGAAATATCACAGAATTGAGAGTAAGGTGGCACCTTGGAAAAGGTTAGTGGAGTCACTAGATAATTTTCTTGAAACTATCAAAGGGATGAGGGGATCACCCACAATGGTTTCACCAGGTAAGCTTTGTAAAGTAAAGGATTTTAAGGAAAGGCTTACCGAAAAGTGTCGTCTTTGAGGAGAATTGACTCAGTGTTCCCTGACAACAACGCCAAAATGTTATCGCACAATTTTTACTTGTCCAAAATGGAAAAGAAAGTCGATGGTAAATTGGTGTAACATGAGGTTGTCCTGTCACTGTCACCCTAATAAGACACCTCTTTCTATTTAGGGGTGAAATCCCAGGGGAGATGTCCCTGATGACCTGGGGGTTTGAGAAGGAAAAGGTTGAGGTATCAAGAAAAGTTATCCCCTCTCACAAGTCACACTAATCAGAAAGTCCCAAAGGTTTAACAATATGAAGCAATGATATGCTTAAGTGTACCTGCCCAGAACAAGACAATAAGAAAACATTATTTTGTAAGTACAATTGATGTTGGTGCTTCGTAAAACCTTGGACTTGTCAATGAAAGAAATAAGTTGATATAAGATGAAGCAAACATAAATCTATAACAACAATGTATATATGATGATGGATTCACAATTTATGCCTTAAACAATCTTCAAAATGACCCAAAATGATAACCTAACAATAACAATATGCTAGCACTTGTCAGAAGCTAATGAGGCAATGTAAAAATCAACTTTAATAATTTCTTTTAGGAGCTTTTACTACTGTAATATATGGTTGTAGCTTATTTTGTAACAACAACAAGAATGTTAGTAGATTAGTCCAATATAGGGTTAGGAAAGGTTAGCAAATAGCTTGAGGTATAAGATTTAAGGGTTGTTCTCATCAATCAATTAAGTATGAGGCAATAACCAATGTCTTTAGGGATAATGGAGTCACTTTTTGCAGTAACAATCTTGAATGAAACAAATGATAATGTGTGAACTAGAGACAAGAGGGACAATGATTGAGGTGTTGGTAACCCAAGGCCTCAATCACCAAACCCTAGAAGGAAAATGACTACTAGGAAGTAGGTAACCCTAGGCCCTAGAGGTTTTCC
This sequence comes from Picea engelmannii, assembly GCA_009831015.1. NCBI lineage: Eukaryota > Viridiplantae > Streptophyta > Pinopsida > Pinales > Pinaceae > Picea > Picea engelmannii. The sequence goes on along the minus strand of ML805778.1, from coordinate 131,938 downwards.
TTCTTCTTTAGCTCAATCTTAAGATAAATAAAGGCTTGATGAAGCAAATGATGTTAGAGTTCTACAATGGTAGGTCTCTAGCACATGCTTCAATGGATAGGTTTTCTACCAAAATCTAATAGGTGGATAGCTATTGAGATAAGGACAATAACATGTGCTTAATCTCCTAGAGTTTTATACTAGAAATCTCATGATCTTAGTAAATGAAAAATAAAGATACTATAACAATTCAAAGAAAAGAAGAATTTCAGAATTTCACTTACATTCACCAAGAATAATCTAGCAAATTCCCTAGTTGAACACTTTCCACCAAGAAAATGCCAAAAAACACCAAGATAAGCCTCCTCCAAGAGTTGCGCACCACTTAATTTCAGCTAATAAGCCTTAAAGAGGTCGAATTTTAGACCTCACTTTTGTGAGTGAATCAATAATAAAAAATACAAGGGACCAAAATCTTATTTATACAATCCAAATAACCTTTAATTACAAAATTAAGTCAAAAAGGCCGACATGGCCACTTACACCAAATATCTAGTTTTTTACATAAAATTGACTATTTAAACCCTAATTTTATCTTCTTAGGGTGATGTCATGCCCCTCCTAGGGTGACATTAGCCTTCTTGCTAGAACATTAGCCCTCCAAGTGAAATGTTGGGGCTCAAAACTCCTTAGGACTGCCACACATGCCAACCAAAGCCATACTCAAGCTGGATACCTCAACTGGGTGACGTCAAGGCTATGAATGATGACATCAAGGGCCTTCAAGGGCCAACGTCATGGTGGGAGGGAAAGACCCCCCTAGGTCTAGGCCTACCAAGTTGTCTCTGGTGGAACGTCCTCCTCTCTCTCCGGTGCAAGCCTCTGGTATATGTCTGCCCCTTGTTGGGGTCTCAACATCCATCTGGTAGGCTTTTATCCCTATGGAAGTTCGAGCTAATCATCTACCCATCTGTACCTGTCTGTCGAGCATGGTCATGTAGCAACAACAAGTACTTCCTCCATGGGCTCATAAGTCACAGGGATCATAGCAATGCCAATCACATCTAATAATCAAGTTACCCAAACATGTGCATAAAACCCCCTTCTCCCCAGACAAGTGCTCAAAGATGTTATGTTATTCTACAAGCCAGGTTTGGAGAGGGTTCTAAGATGTCCTATTGGGCTAATTCTCCTTAGGTGTGGGGTGTTTCTAGGTGAAGACCACTCTAGGTCATGTAAGTGGATGAGATGGTATGGATATGTTTGGGCAAGGGGTGCAGTGATGACAGGGAAATGTAGGGCTTACCTGTGGGTGCCTCTGAAGAGGGTGAGATGCACATTGTCATGGATGAAAATGTTGCCTATCCCATTAAATGCCTTTTTACTTTTTTAACTTATTGTTTTTTATTTCAAGAGAATAGTTGGGGGACACTGCCCTGGCGTGGTGACCAGTGGTGACAGTGTTATGCACAAGCATTTCACGGAGATGAGAAGGTTGGCTCGTGATGAGACCCCCTTTCTCTTGGCTATGCCACCAAGATCCACTACCCTGGCGTGGTGACTAGATGAATAGTAGTGTCATACCACTACATGCCCATGGACCTAATAGGCTTTCTCGTGATGAGACCCCCTATCCACCAACCAGGTCTTGAGTTTTATCTTTTTATGGTTCCCCCCTTTTTTTCTTGTTGAGAATCCTTTTATTGCTTTCTCGGGGATCCCTAGGTGAAGCATCTCAAGGTTTGACCTTTTGGCTTTTATCTTTTGCCAGCTACTTTTACCCTCTGGGCCTTTAGCCCCTTATTCCTACAAGGCAAGGTACAACCGTTTACTAGCTTGGAAAACCTAATGCCCGAACCAATGCAGGGGATAGATGAGAGGGAAGATGATGAAAAGTGATAAGTATGATGGGAATGGATGATGATCTTTCATGAAGCCACCCAATGGCAACTCACTCCTAAGGGAACCAACTTGCTAAGGCATTCTGTCATCCCCCCAGGTATGGACAAGTCAAAAGGCATAAATTCCAAGCACACGTCATGAAGCAAAAGAGAATTAAATGCACATAATCAAATGTTTTGAGAATAAGAGTGGCACATACCATGATACCCGGACTCATTACCTCATGAAGCAAAACCCAATGCTGCTTCAAGACCAGGCCGATGGGATGGATGTTCCTGCCGCTGACAGGATGGAGGCATTGAAGAAGAAGGATGGGCCCTCTAGGGCTAGGCTCAAGTCAATATGGCTCTCGGTACTCCATGTCTAGGACCTGTGGGCCTCGAGACATAATCTCCTTAGTTATGCCTTGATCCAGATTATTTCTGGACGAAATGAGAGTGGAGATATAATAAAGAAATGTACAGAGATATCTCGGATATCCAATAATATAACAGGAATGTATCAGAGATGCAACCATAAACACAGAGATACAATAATACAAAATTTTCTATTAATGAGTGAAAATGTACAAAGACTGTAAAAATACAAAGTGAAAGACTTGCTAGAATGGTGGCAACTTATCTCTGAGAAGAGATGTGTCCGCTACTCGCATTCACAAGAAGATCATTACAATGAGACTCTGAAGGCATTTTTTAAAATAATCTGGAATGTCACAAGCCTTAGATATCCAAAAAACCTAACCCTAGGAGATGAAGCGCCAAAAGTCATGTGGGCCCCGTTTGGGTAAGTTAGTACATCGACTTCCTGGGGTCGTAACTTTTGCATACGATCTCCGTTTGGGGCGCACAATAGCTCGTTGGAAAGGTATCGTCGATGAGATTCATTTTGGGGGCTCAATCAGATCCTTCGATTATCATTGAGAACCTCTATCTTGAAAAACCTTCATTTGGGCCCTCAAAATGGCCCCGGAAGTTAAAAACTGCTAAAAATAGTAAATTGCCAAAATTGCCAGAAAACTATTTTGAGCTAGTTGGAAGAGGTGGGTGGCCACTGAGATCCACATGGATCAATCCTCCCTCCTTAGGAAGAAATGGTCTCCATTGCGTTGAGTTCCCAGGGGAGAGGGGAAAGCGATTGAATCTTGGTGTGTTGCTTGCCTTGCTGGAGACGTTGTGTTGTGGAAGGATTTCATGAACCTGTTGTTGGCAAGGTTGAATCTATTCAACCAGTCGGGCTACATGAGATGTCTGGGTGCAAAAGGAATCTTTGCACTTTGTTGCATTCTTGTCGACTTGCTTCTGTTGGATAGAAGGTGCTTGGGCCGAGGTTGTAGTGGTTGCAGTATCCTTTTGTTCACCTTTTGAACATATTGTGAAGAAGTTGAATTTTGTAGTATGAGATACTTCCTTGTGGCATTTTTTAGGTGGGACAATAGTTGGAACTACCTCTCGTATCCTGTAGATATGACCCCCAAGAGTAACAATGACACTACGTGGTCGCGACTCATAGATAACAGGCGCTTCCACATATATGGTTGGCCCAAGAGAACATCACATACATCCAGCGGGGCAACACCACATAATACCTCATCCTTGAAGGGTTGGATGCCATATGACAATCGACATTGTTGGTTTACATGAAGATATCGTCCCCGGCGAAGCCCCCCGATGTTGTATGGTTGCGAGTGTGGTGTTGTCGACAATCCCAATTATTTGATGACCTCTACTGAGACGAGGTTCTTCTGGCTTCTGCTATCAACAATAAAATGCAGTGGGGTCCCCTTCACCCACATCTGTGAATGAAAAAGGCGCTCCTCCTCTTCAGGATCTGTTGGTTCTTCTGGTTGAATTGTTGTGGTCGTGATAATAGCAGTGGGGTCTGCGTCGATGATCTATCTTTTACCAGTATTTTCAGAATCAGATTTTGAATCAAGGTTCATCTCCTTGTCTTTGATCTCAACCACCAATGACTGTTTTGAGCGACATTCATCGGTTTTGTGCCAAGGGATTTTGTGGAAATCACACCATTTTCCAGTGTCCTTCTTCGTCTTCCTGTTACCCTTCTTTTCATGTGGCTTGGATGGGTTTTCTGAAGGCTGGTTGTTAGGGCCATCTTTCCCATACTTTGGTTGTTGCGGATTTGCAGACCCAAACTCCCACTTGTTCTAGTGCTTTAATTTCTATTAAATTTTAATAGCATATCAATAAGCAATACCCAGTGATGAGATGTCCAGAAAATCCATTTCAGTTTGGATGTATCTATGTAGAGCCCCATGGTATTTCAGAACCAAATGTTGCTCGGAGTCTTTGATACCCAACTTGGTGCACAAGGTATGGAAGGTATTGGTGAACTCTGGCATTGTTTGGCCCCTCTCTTGACGCAATGTGGTCCATCTCATGTACCGGTCTTCATAATTGCCAACAGGGTAACATTGGTCCTTAACCGCATCCACAAAAAATTCCCAATTGGGCTTGGCCCCATATATTCCAAACTCCTCTGTGGAACTTTGCTCCTAGTAAGTTTCCCACCAATGTTTGACATGGGGGAGATCCTTAAGGAGTGCGAAGGTTATCTTTTCCCTGTCAAAAAAATAGTGAACAGAGAAATAACCTTCTAGCAGATTTAACCATTTGTCTAGGGCATCCACATCTATCTGACCTTCAAATACGAAAATATCAAAATTAACCTGTACCTTGAAAGGTGAGGTGCCTCCAAAGTGCCCGCTTGATGAAGATGCACATGTTGTTATCGACAGGTGTTGAAGGATGTGGGAAAAATTCTCCATCATTTCGTCCCTCTGTCGCGTGAGAGCTTGCTCAAGCAACATATTAATAAAATCTTTTGCTCTGTCATTTTTCTTTTCTTCCGCCATGGAGGGTTTCTTGGGAATGCGAGAGCGATTTTCCTCAAGAAAGACAAGCTCGAGACCCAACTTGCTATACTCAGACCTCGTCGGGGACATGCATTGAAAAACGATCAAGAGCAGTCTGCTCTGATACCACTGATCCGAATTATTTTCGGACGAAATGAGAGTGGAGATATAATAAAGAAATGTACAGAGATATCTCGAATATCCAATAATATATCAGAAATGTATCAGAGATGCAACCATAAACACAGTGATACAATAATACACAATTTTCTATTAATGAACGAAAATGTATAAAGACTATAAAAATATAGAGTGAAAGACTCGCTAGAATGGTGGTAGCTTATCTCTAAGAAGAGATGTGTCCGCTACTTACATTCGCAAGAAGATCATTACAATGAGGCTCTGAAAACCTTTTTTAAAATAAATCAAAATGTCACAAACCCTGGACATCCAAAAAACCTAACCCTGGGAAATGAAGCACCAAAAGTCATGTAGCCCCGTTTGGGTAAGTTAGTACATCAACTTCTGAGGGTCGTAACTTTTGCATACGATCTCCGTTTGGACGCACGATAGCTCGTTGGAAAGGTATTGTCGAGGATATTCATTTTGGGGGCTCAATCTGAGCCTACGACTATCATTGAGAACCTTGATCCTGAAAAACCTTCATTTGGGCCCTCAAAATGACCCCGGAAGTTAAAAACTGCTAAAAATAGTAAATTGCCAAAATTGCCAGAAAATTGTTTTGAGCCAGTTGGAAGAGGTGGGTGGCCACCAATATCCACCTGGATCATCCTTAGGCTAGGGGATAACAATTCCCATGCATCTTCCCAAAAGAGAGCCGACTTTCCGTCGTGGACTTCCCATAAACAATGGGCCTGAACCAAACTTTGATTCTGCGAGGCATTATTCTAGATCATTGAGCCTGTACATTTACCATCAACACAGATTAAGCTTTGGAAATGATTGATAGGGGTATACTTTGACTTCTAGAGCTTGGCCCATAGGGATGTGGGGGACTGGATCCATCTCCACCAGACCTTGGTTGTCAACGTAGAACTGGTCAGTTGTGGTTCCTTGAGGCTTTGGACGACAGAGGGTGTTGCAAACTACTAAGGGCCATTTAGAGTTTTTCGAATGCCCTCCATAAAGGAATTTTCGTTGAAGAGCCCTCATATTATGTAGGTACTTCACCAATGCTGCCAGTAGCAAGAAGATATACACTGGGAGGGAAGAGAGGACTGACTTAATCAAGAGGACTCTCCCGAGCAAGGACAAAGAACGATGAGTCCAACATCCCAACTTGGATTCCATTTTGTCCAGAATGGTCTCCCACGAGGAGTTGTGCTGGGATTTAAGGAGTAGGGTAGCACCTAAGTATTTGGCTAAGAGAGTTGAGATAGGAAACTCGAGGAGATCGACTAAATGATTTTGCACATTACGGGGGGTATTGAAGAAGAACAATTGGGATTTTTCCTGGTTTATGACAGTTCTCGAAGTGAGGTTGAAGAGGTCTAAAAGCGATTTAAATCCAATAACCTCTTTCATTGTAGGGAACCCCAAAACCAGATTATCATCTACAAACTGGAGATGGGAAAGCGCCTCCTCTTCCATGAGAAGGGGAAAACCTTTGATCACTCCTTCTCATTTTGCCTGGGAAAGGCTTCGACCCAGGCCTTCCACCCGAATTATGTAAAGGAAGGGGGAGAGAGGGTCGCCCTAATGGAGGCCTCTCGAACCATTAAAAGTTTTGGTGGGTGATCCATTTAACAAGATCGAGAAGAAGGCCTTCGAGACCATATTCATAACCCAGGTGACCCAATCTTCTGCAAAACCAAAAGCTAACAACATCCTTCTTAAAAAATCCAAGTTCATCCTATCATATGCTCTAGACATATCCAGTTTCGTCATCATCCCTGCCTTTTTGGATATTTTTAGAGAATGTATCGCTTCATGTGCTACTATGATTTCATCAAGGATTTGTCTTCCTTCCACAAATCCCCCTTGTTCTCGAGATATGATTAATGGGAGGATTGGTTTGAGTCTGGTAGCTACTAGTTTAGAAATGATTTTATAATTGACATTACATAAAGAGATACGACGAAACTTATCTGCAGTGTTGGCTCCTTTGACCTCTGGGATGAGAGTAATAAAAGTGGTATTGAAGGCTTGAAGAATAACTTTGGAGGTGCGATATTCCTTGACCACCTCCCAGATATCTTGATCCAAAACCGCCCAACCCGCTTGGTAGAAGTCAACTGTGAAGCCGTCCAGTCCTGGAGACTTTCCGGAAGCCATACTTTTCACAATTTCCTCCACCTCTTCAAACGACTCTGGTCTCATCAATGCCAATGATTGTTCTAGCTGCACTAACCTTGGGACGACTCCAGTGATTTTTGAGATTGCAGCTTCTCAATTGATTTCTGGCTCTGTAAGAAGATTTTGGAAGTAGTTGAGAAGCTTTGTTTCTATATCCTCCTACTTAGTTTTATTGTTTCCATCAGGGGCTTTAATGGCTACTATTATGTTTTTGTTTCTTCTTTCAATTAAGGAGTTGTGAAAGAACCGTGTGTTTTTGTCCCCTTCTTTTAACCATTGTATCCTTGATTTTTGTTTCCATAGGATTTCTTCATGTCTTTATCTTTTGACTATCTCTTCCTTAATCATGGCCTCTCTTTCTGGGAGGTCGGGGGGGGGGCACAAACCTTGAATGCCTTGTTGTTGAATCTCCTCCATTTCTTGTTCTAGTTTATTTTTTCCCTCAAAGATGTTCCCAAAAACTTCTTTGTTCCATTTCCAAAGACATTGGTGAACATGTTTCAACCTTTGTTGAAACTGGTACATTTTTATTCCACGGATATTTTGTTGCTCTTTCCACCAACATTCCAGGCTATGAAGGAAATTCAAGTGGTCCAACCAGAACTTCTCACATATAAATGGCGTGGGTCCCTGTTTCCATACATGGTCCCATTCCAGGGTGATTGGCCAGTGGTATGACCCCTGTAGGGGGAGGACCTCAGCCATGACTCCTTGTTTTTATGTGAAGGCCTTTTCTAAAAGTAAGAATCTATCCAGCCTAACTACAATTCCGTGTTCTTTACCCCTTATGTTATTCCATGTGAAGGTACCATTTCTGGTTGGGATGTCCACTAGTCCTAGCTTTTCTATGAGTTCACCAAAGTCCTTACTCTCTTGGTCTAGTCTGCGGATGCTTCCCTGCTTCTCCAAGGGGGTTATGATCAGATTGAAGTCTCCTCCAAGGACCCATACTTTATTCCTCACAGAGTCTCCAATTAGGTTTAACTCGTCCAATAAATTTCTCTTCAGATTGGGCATATGTGGGCCATATACATTGGTGATATATCCTTCTTCCTTTGTTACAATACACCTAAATTTGAGAGTCAAGTGCCTGTCGTTGGAATAGAAGTCTTGCATTTATATGAGATCGGGGTCCCAAAGAGTCGTTATTCCTCCAGAAGTTCCTTCCACTTCCATCCATCTCGCCTCACTACCGGGCCAGATTTTTCGGGTTATCCTTTCCATGTTATCGTTGTCACATTTTGTTTCTTGATGGAGGATTATATCCGTCTTCATCCTAGATATTTTAGATTTTAGCATCCTCTGTTTGGACGAACTATTCATTTCCCTAATATTCCATGATGTAATCTTCATATTTAACTTTTTGGTTGGGTGGTGAAGTAGTTGTTCGGGAGACAGACCACTTGTCCCGAGTCCACCATTTGAGCTCCTGTTTCTTTTATTTTTTTGCGATAGGGTTTTTTGCCTCTTCTTTTCTCATCTCCTGAGTGTTTCTTGGGGGATTTAAGGGGGTTGGTCTTGATAACCATACCTCCAGATGACATTAGTGTAGACTCTGTGGACTTTCCTTTGCCTTTTACAGGTTTTGGCTCATATTGTAGTTTGGGGATCTAATCAATGGTGAGGTTGTTAATTATCGTCGGTCCATGAATCTCGTTCAGTCTTGGGAGATCTATCTCTATCTCCTCCAATTCCATTGCTTGGGTTGCCTCCATGTACGATTCCTCCGTTGAATCTTCTCCCGATTCTGTGGAGTCCCTCATCTAAACTTCAGTGTCTTCTATCACTTTATGCCCTGGTTCTTTCATTGTCTTACATCTTTTAGACTCATCCTCTTTTGATCCTATAGCATCCTTTTGCGATGTTTCAGGTTCCTTTGCATGTTCTTTCTCGGTGGTTCCACTGGGTTCTCCTTCCAAGATTTGGAAGTTGTTACTTGTGAGTTTAGGCTAGTTTGTTACCAGTTGTTTGGGTTGTCTTCTCCCTGCCTTTCTTTTAATTGGGATTTTAGCAAAGCCTTTTAGATCTATTTCCCCTTTTCCCGAATTCCCCTATGGGGGAGAATTGAGGGGGTAGTCCCTGAAGTGATGTCCATGGGTGTGGCCTTTTCTGCATCTAAACAAGATATGTTCATAGTCTAAGGATTGGGTCCATTCTTCATCCTGATACGAGATTACAATAGATTCGGGTAGAGCCCCTGCTACATTCATGTAAACACAGATCCTGACATATGATACATACCTGGCCGCCTTGGTGATTTCTGATATCTTGACAAAGGCTCTGAGGGTATTACCAATGCCTTCGAGGGTCTTTGGTTCCTAGAATTCCCTTGGGAGGGAATACAAACAGATCCATACCGACGCCTCTGTGAAAGTTTCTTTCTTCGGGGTGAACCTCTCTGACTAGTATCTCATGTGCATGCCAACAAACTTGAAGAAATAGGGGCCTTCCTCAAAGACTTTTTCTCGATCAAAGGGGCTCGAGAGGATGGTTGTGAAGAACCCCTTAAATCCCAGTTCGAGATCAATTTTCCCTTTACTTTCCATCGTGCCTTGATCCATAGTTGGAGGGCTTTCACCGAGCGCCAGATACCCATAAATTTACCTACCAGGGCATGCTCTTTCATCTCTTGGATGTAGTTTCCTATGCCATGTGAGGTTACCTTGTATATCAGGTTTTCCATTGTCTTAGGTAAGCAACCATTCTGTAGCCGCCTCTGCTGCTTTTGTCCTTTCTCTTCCTTGTCCATTTCTATCGAATTTGACTGACCTTCATCCTTCTGTCCGGTACCTACTCCCCCCATCTCGGTATCCTTGTCCTTGTTGTCTAACCTACTATTGACTACGTCTTTAAAGGACTTTTTCCTTGCTGTCTTTCCTTCTGTCATCCCTTTTTCAAAGGGTGTTGCTGTCCTGGGATCCACCATCCCTGGGATAGTTCCTTCTGTCCTGGGAGGTTTCCTCCCCTCTCCCCAGCCTGGGATCTCCCGTACTCCTCCTTTACGCACCAGTAAACCCTAAACCCTAAATCGCCATTCTACCTGCTCCAATTTCGTTCAAATCAAAAGCCGTATGCTCATTATTGTTGTTTTTAAATTAAGACGACTTTGTTTTTATTAATAATGCAAACTTTATTTTTATTTTTATTATTTTTAAATGTATTGTTATTATCTAACGCTAAGGCCTCAACATCTCCCCATACTAGATTGTAGAACACCTTTCTACTCTCACTACTGTGGCTGCAAAAACCCGATCCATAAAATCATTTACTAATAACAAAATAATTTTTTCATTTTATTATAAAATGGTTAGTATTTTTCAATTTTTTATGATAAAAAATAAATTAGATTACTTTTTGCTTCCACACCGGGTCATTTAGCTTTTTGACTACATCGAAAAATAAGTGACACTAATGATAAAAATAATTGCTAATTTTATTATTAGCATTTAACTTTCTCAAATAAACATTATTTAAATATTCAACGTTTTCGACCTATTTTGACAAGGGCTGAATGGCAGCTTAGTCCCTGCCAAGTAGATTTGGAAATGGAGATGATAGTTGACACCCTATACTTATTGATGATGATGATTAGTGTGAAACATGAACAATATGTTAACTAGAGGCTAGTTTCATTGAAACATGAACAATATGTTAACTAGGGGCTAGTTTCATAGTCTTAAAAGAAATCAATTTGTAAATATTTTAAATGAAAAAAATTAACAATCATAACTATATCGTAGAATTCAAAGAATTCGACTTAGACTCACAAGGAATGGAGGAAGAAGCGTTGCTCCATGACACTTAGTTTATAGATTTGTCATATGCCATATTCACGAGGATCTTTGACCACATTTTTACTTTAATGTAGATGTATAGTTTTGGGATTAACCTAAATTTCCTTTCAATTAAGTTAAACTAGCCAAATACAAATTGTATTTTAAAAATATTCAATTTTTCTTTTTGAAAATAAACCTTTCAAATTTAATAATATAAATTTTTATATAATATTTATTATATTATATAATAAATATAATCTAAATAATATATTAGATAATAAATATAATAAATATAATAATACATAATAATAAATATATAGTACAACTTTTTATATTTAGATGTGGTGATTGATGAAATTTATTGATTATGTAATTAATTTTACATATTGAAAAACGTGCAATGACACTTCAATTCTATCAACCAATTGGAAATGAAAAACTCAATTTTTTTATTATATCCAAAAATATATATTTGTTTTCCTATGTTAAACATTACATTGCATTAACAAATTTATGGTAAAAAACAAATTAATGTCACATCAATATCACATTCAAGGTACTAATATGGTAATTTTATCCATTATAATTATTAATATGGTACCAAATTATCGAAAACGCCTTTCCAAATATATCGGTTTGAATTGTCATATAAAATAAAATGGGAAAAATAACAGCTAAAGCTATCACCTTTGCTACCTTTGGTGAACTGGGTTTTTCAAGTTTTTATCCATGTCGGTTTGTCGGAGCCAGGGGATAACACTCTCGAAAGGAACCCCAGTTTTTCCCTGCTACATTTGGCGGGCAAGTTATCAGTCCAGGTGGGTTCTTCGATCAATTGTTTTGCTGGTTGAATATATCTCAGGCCCAATGCCAACTAACTTTGGCCATATGGATTCTCCAAATGTGGACTCATTTGAACGCCGTAAAACTCAATTACAGAGTTCCCTCAGGTCTCAATATGTTCAGGGTCATGGGTCAAATTTTAGTCTTACTAAATATGGCTCGATGGGTCAATTTTTTCGTGCTGCTAAATTTGGCCAGGTTGGTTTCGCAAAGCTGAACTTTACACCAAACTTATTGGCAGCCATGCTTTTGACCAGTTGGCTCTTTACAAGTGCCAATATACCTGCCAGAAGAAATTTATTTCTGCTAGAACTGGCTAGGTGGTTCAAAGTTTTCTCCTGCTAAAAGTTTCCAGATGGATCCTGTAAAACTAATTTTTGTGGAAACAGCATTGAGAAGGCCGACTAAATTTAGCTAGATAGGCCCTTCAAATATTAATGTATCGTTGGTCATGCGTTTGCCTGTTTTTCCAAGCACTGGTCCTTTGATAGGTTCAAAAATTCCAGGCTTACTAAATATTTCTACATGGGTTGGACTTATGTCCTGCTAAATTTGGCCAGACCAGTCATAGGAATCCTAATCTCTGACAACCCTAATCAGCAGCCAATTGCTTGAATGATTTTTCAAGTTGGATCCCAATAATTTTCACTTCTGTTAAAGTGGGCTGTGTGTGTGCCAAATTTCAAGCCTCTGCGAACTTTGGCCGGATAGGAAATGCAAAGATCAACTTATGTCTAGACCGATTGACACCCATAGGAAGTAATAATAGGTATGTATAGCCCAACAACTTCTGTCTAGACTGATTAACACCCATAGCAAATCTCAATTCTGCTAATATAACCTAGATTGGTACAGACATTTTATCCTCTGATAAAATTCGTCCACGGGAGTCATGCGAGACTGCATCATCCGTTGTAACCAAATTTCTGTTGCAACTTTTGACGAGATGGGCTCCTGAAAGTTGTCAAGATTTGTATTTGGGTTCTAAAAAGATTCTATTCTGCTAGGTTTTGGCCACACGGGTCTTTGATACACAAGTACTTTTTGTATGCCTGCTATGAGCTAAAGGTGAGGGGGGAATGGTTATGGCGTTTACTTCTTCTCCTCCTCCAAAAAGGGGACAACAGTCACAACTACTAACGGCCTTGCCCTTGTAAAGAAGCATAAGGCTGAAGTGCAGTGCAAGCCAAAAACGAATATCCCTTCTGCAATAAAGGCAATAAAACCAAAAAGCATTATGGAAAGTGATGCATTTGTTAAATGCTGTAACAAGACATACAATGAAAGGAAGTATTGCATTTTCTTGCAATAACGTATTTGCTTTCTATTGGCGTGCGGGAAATAATATCTCGATTTGCTGATGTTGGGTACAAGGGAAGGCCTGGTAGTCTTATAAGTCAAGATCCCCATTCACTCAATCGAGGCCTCACATTCTATGCTTTTACAAGCGAAGGCCTGCTAGTTGTATAGTTAAGATCCCAATCATTTGAGGCCTCACATTCTATGTTTTTAGTTTTACAGTGTTTATGGTTGAAAGGATCCTTAGACAATCCAAATTCTCCAAACTTTTGTCCAGGCATTTGATTATTTGATATCACATTCTGCTTCATTGGGGATAAATAACATTTTCTGTTTGTATTTGGGTATATCAATTCAATTCCCCTAAATTTATGTCCCGATCTTTGGGTATCTGAATATATTCCATTCTGCGAAACAAGTGACATGACTTCATATTTCTATTTGTGATTTTGATTATTTCTGAATATCTCCTTCTGCTACACTGGGGATATTAGTCTATTTTTGTTTTTGGGGATTTTAAACCAATTCTTCTAAACTTTATGTCTGGATAATTTGATTATCAGAGTATATTCTATTCTGCAATACAAGGGATATGATTCTCTGTGTGTATTTGCAAATTTGATTTTTTCTGTATATTCCCTTCTGCCACACTGGGGATATGAATTTATGTTTGCATTTGGGGATTTGATAATTGGAGTATATTCTAATTTGTCAAGCTGGGGAAGCCAGGCATTCTGTTGGACAGTTTCTTTGACTGCATCACGGAGATTGCTGCAGCGCTGGCTTTTACACGGATGGGTGAGGCTGGCTTCAGAGTTGACACTACAGCCAGGCTTGCCCAATGGAGAATAGAAAATTTGGCTTCTTATACATCCTACAGGAAGTCTGATCCTTTCAAGATAGGGATGTGGAATTGGTAAGCATCTTTATTCTGTTGTTCAATCTATATTTTTTTTGAATCCTATGTTGTTGAATATATGTCGGACACTTAAATATATGCATTTTTAAGTATGTACTATGCCAGCTAGATTAGATGCCAAAAAGAAGTTATGTGCAACTTCCAAGTTGGTGAAAATTTATTGTGTGAGACTGCTTGTGAAACCTTGGTGATTTTCATTTTGTCAAGTATTTATTTGCTATATAGTAAAACAATTTCTGCGATGAGTATGGGGGGATTTTATCTTTTTTTATGCCTTGCAGGATTTGTAGATCTTTTAGAGTTCCCGACGTGTCTTAAGTTGGCTTTGCTTTTCTGTTTTCCAGAATCAAATCATGACCTCTAATTATCTGGGTTCAGTCATCAAGTCTTATAGTTTTCTACATTTATTCTTGGTTTGTTGGTTTTAGCGCTCTGAATGTCTCTGAAGGTTGATTTTGGCTTCATAGTTTCTTTTGTCTTAGTGCCAAATGAATATCTTGCTTCACTGTCTTCCTACTTCCTATATTTGGACATTTTATTTCTGAGTTTTAGGTTTTAGATCTGTGCATTACCCAAGGCTTCTCTTGCTTCCTGGGTTTTAATCATATTTGTTTGGGGGTCAATGTGATTTGATTTATGATGTGGCCAAGGTTATCTCCCATTGCCAATGTCAATTGCCTGCATCATTGTGTTTGTAAGTTACTTTTATTTGGCCACTATACTCCTATTTGGCCATTATTCTTCAGCCTAACTCTGCTTGATTGCCACTCGATTTGAAGATCTACAAAATGAGCGATTCTTATTTTAGTGTCATGTCTATTGCTTGAAAAAAGTGTGACATATATATTTAACAGAGGTCTTCTATTTGAAAGTCTAGGGGCTAGTAACATACTTGGGTCATTGTCTCCCCTCATTAAATTTGACGAGCAACCTCAAGCTTCAATAAGAAGGGTGCTCCTCAACAGCTGTTCATTTGAAAAATCAACGTAAGGATTCCCTTGAAGTAATTTTATAGATAGGACTTGCAAGAAAAACATGTTATACAAATGCATTTTCATTAGAAGTGCAGAATTGTGACCTTCCTTTTAGTAACTGGGTAGAATATTTCCAGCCGTTCTATGATAGGCCATTTGCTTTCTAATAAGGGATTTATTATCTAGAATTGCATCTACTTTCCCTTGTTCTCCATGCCACTTATAATCTGTGAGACCAAATCAAGCCACAACATCAATATCATAAGCATTAAAAAATAAGAGTATTTTTTAATGAATTAAAATA
Organism: Picea engelmannii; assembly: GCA_009831015.1. Lineage (NCBI taxonomy): Eukaryota > Viridiplantae > Streptophyta > Pinopsida > Pinales > Pinaceae > Picea > Picea engelmannii. The sequence continues at coordinate 116,754 of ML805778.1, read as the reverse complement.
TTCGAGTTTGTTTTATTTTTCTGCTTATTTTGTCATTTGTGTTTATATCCATCCAACCTCTTGTGGTCAGAATGTGCCAGGGAGAGCTGATTTAATGTTTGTGATTGCATATATTTTCAATTATTTTTTCTCCCTGCCCCCTATAAGTATTGATAATGTACTATCTTAAATATACATTCTTTTTACAGATGGGGGAAGGGGTTGCTTAGACCTGACTTTAAATGTCATGACTCATAACGCTGGTTTTTATTTTGTAGGCACATTTCAATAGAAAAGAGTAAATTATCATATGTACGATGTTTTCCAGAACCTTCAAAGCTGTTGAAGGAGCAACCTCCAATAGCATCATTTACGGTTCAAATTCAGACTTTGGGAGGAAATCATCAGACTTTAACACATCCAGGTTTGAGTTTTTAAATTGATTGGTCAACTAGCATTCCTTTAGCAGCTCTGTTTTTCTAGTTCTGAATCTAGAGTAGGAGGTAAGGCCTTTGGATTTGATTAGTACCTTTTGTTTTTGAGGAATTGCAGATTTGATTAGTGCCTTGCCTTTTTTAAATGTTTTTATGATTTCTTATCCCTATATAGAGCAGAACATGTGAGCCACAGTTCATGCGTAAGGATCCCTTCTGGTTCCAGAATTTATCTGAAGGTATTTCTGGTGCGTTCAATAGCACTAAAAGATTTTCCCACTGTGCTACTACTATATTACCAGTCTAAAAGTAAAGATGGGATAGTTTCTGACAGTAAAACATCTTATCACATTTGATGCTCTAGCTGATAGTTTTTAGTGAGGCACTGGCAGTTTGTTGTCATTCATGAATCATCTCCATTAAAGAGGCTTGCAGTTGCTTTGGTAGCTGTCTTAGCTGTTGGAAAATCTGGGGTTCTGGAAATCTGGTCAGGACCCTTAAATTTTCTGGCCAAAGGACTAACAGCGCACTTAGTGCCCTGCTAATACCAGTGCAGTATTTCAGCCTGTACAACCATCTGCAAAGCAATACGATTTTCTACAGATTAGTGCTGCAGATGATCTGCACAAGTCACTTACGCTAAATCTAATAGAACAAAACTGCACTGAGAATCAGCATAACTGTTCCGAGCTAATACCTAAACACTTTGGAAAAAAAAAACTGAAACTTAAATGAAAAGCATACACCATGAAAGAAGTTGCTGCACAAAGGGTTGCAGAAAAACTAAGTTTGTTAACTGAAAAACTGTAAATAGTACAGCAATGTACATACAATGCGTATTGCCATAAATGGCTTTCAAATCTGTTGTACGGATCAACAATGCTAGTTGCCATAAATGGCTTTTGAGTCTGTTGTATGGCTCAACAATTCGAGTTGCCATAAATGACTTTCAAGCCTATTGTACAGCTCTCTAGCCCACACAAGAAGATTTACAGCTCTGGTGGCTCACACTTAAAAGTTTACAGCCTATGGCTGACAAACAGTTTTACGGCACTATGGCTCACAATCTAATTCACTAACTCGCTTGATCACTTGCTATCATTAGCCTCAAATGAGCTAGGCAATTATAAAGATATAGATCTAAGTGAGTGATCAAAGTTGACCAAGTGTCCCATGTGCTCTCCATAAAATTTGCTATGGACCTGAGTACTTAGTGATCAAAATTGACTGGGTCAAGGAGTAAAGTTGACCAAGTCAAACTTTGCCCAATAGCTGCTTCCATGTCATTGATTTGTGCTATGTCACCTTCATCATGCCATGTCATTGATTTGTGCCATGTCACCTTCATTGCAACAGTCAGCTCTCGTGCCAAAGCAGTGTTGCATAAGAATACATTTGTGCTAGAATTTTCAGAAGTGTCTGAATTGAACTGCACTAGAGATGGCACTCTTGCGTGCATGCACTATTTCTGCGGCTCTTCTATTTCAATCCGTGGTGCTGCAAAATTACTTTCAGTGCTTCATGATTTTCCATTACAGTTTCCAACATTAACTACTGCATTTGCAACATTATTATAGTATTTGATGCCCCCTCCTTGATGTTCCCTTGACCATGGGCATTTTTTCCACAAAGACTAATTTTTGGTTCAGCACTTCATGATTTTCGATTACAATTTCCAACATTAGCTTCCACATTTGCAACATTGCTGTAGTATTTGGTGCTCCTTAGCTTCCTTTATGTTCCCTTGACCATAGCCATCTTGTCCACAAAGATTAATTTTTGGTTTGAATATATTACACTATTGCTTGTTCGTTGTATGCTGTTGATTTTGTATTTATTCCGCCGAGAGGCAGTTCTACAGCCCATTTTGGAGAAGATCATGGGTAATGCTGACTGTCTGGCTTGAAAAAAAATAGAATACTTATCACAAAAATAGTAATACTACTATATGTTGGGCGAATATAGATACAAACAGAAATAAAAATATATTTCTCTCTATATATGTCAAAGAGAGAGTTGTGAGATTTACACATAATATAAACCAGTGTCACAGGAATTGCAATTTAAACCTCCAGATTGTAAGTTCTAATCAGATCGGCAAGCAGACGATTTTTTCCAACTTGGACGAGTCAAACTTGGATTTGACCGAGTTTGACTTGGTCAACATGACTTTGATTCGTGAGTCCCGAGTTTGACTCGTCTGAGTCCCAAGGATGCCTTTAAAACTTCTTTTTAGTACGATTTTAGTCATTTTTTCAGCCTGTTTCAGCAAAATATCTCTGCCAGTTGACTGCAAGTGACAAATAGAGCTACAGGAGTATGTGTATATTTTTTTGTACTTGCTGAGTTTTCCTTGATTTATTCCTGATCTGATTCAAACTCTTTGCTCATTTGCCTCACCGAGTTTTTCCGATTTGGAGTCTGGTGACTATGATATAAACACTGCTATATAGAGAGATACTAAATTTACACATAAATAGAAATATTTTAAGAATACTATATAAAGAGAGATACTGTATATATGAGCTTTAGAAATATCTTAACGACCATCAAAAATATATTTCTACATATCTATATTTTCATAAGTTCCAAGTTGTGAGTTCTACCCAGTTAAGCACCACTTCCAATCAAACAATTTACAACTCAAGGTATTTGATTGGAAGTGGATCTAGGTTGTATAATTTAGACCATGGTTTTAGGGATATTAATATTGTAAATTGTAAATAATTCATTAGTAAAATAAGTTTCAACTTAACAGACTAACGATATGTCTGAGGGTTTTTCAGATTTAAGAACATATCTATATTACTTAGCTCAGCATGGATTAGATGATGAAAACAATGATGGAACATTTCCAAATGAAACAAAGACAGAGAAAGCAGTTTTACAATACAATTCTGACAACGATAAGGATGAAAAGCCTTTTCCATTGAACAAGGAATCAGATATGGATTCGTGTCAAGGCATGATGCTTTCAGAGCCTACAATAGATTTTGGCTTCCTGTCCAATTATATTTACGAAGATATTGAAGACAATAAACTAATAGTTACAGATTACCAGTCCCAGGATTGGCCTCATCATCACCACAACCAGTTGATAACATTCTCCTGTTCAAGCATTCTACAATCTTGGACTGTGTACTTAATCCTTGATTCGTATAGGAAATTCCTCTAACTTTTTTCACCATGGAAATTCCATGACAAGTAATCACAATATTTGAGGACCAATACTTCTCATTGAAAACATCCTGTTGCAACAGTTGGCTGACAAGTTCTAATGGAAAATTTCATGGTTGGTAAAGGCATCATCAAGTCTCTGTTCATCCTGATTCTAAGTCACACGGTTCAGGTTCGGCAACGATTAGGTTCGATTCAAATTCGAATTTTCCAATGAGGTTTGAATGAGGTTTGTCTATATACATTTTTCAATATATATATATATATTATTTAAAATCCCCTTGAGGCTTGGCTGCTTGTGCACATGCTACAGGCTACAGCTTGAGTTGTGGGCTGTGGCACATGCTACAGGTTACAACTTGAGCTATGGGCCGTGGCAAATCCCTTGGAGGCTGGCCACAGCGATGGCAGCAGGTTCGCAGGCTGAAACAAAAGAAGTCTTTGTGGGTCGTGGGCCATCGACCTAGCAGGTATATGGTCCATCTAGCAGTGGTAATGGAGGGTCGAATTCACACTGAGCAGAGAGTTGAGACTACAGTTGGTGTCAAGTGGTTGTATGGTAGAGGGTTCCGGTTAGCAGGGTCAAGGGTCAGTAGCAATGGAAAGAGGGTCTGTGGCATAAGCAATGGAGGTGGGTCTGCTGAGTGAATAAAAAAGTGGAGAGGATTCTAAGTTAATGACTCTACGGTTTGCAAGTGTGTAGGTTTCCACAGTTAGTCATAATGCTTGAACTTTTTGGATAAATACTGTGTAAGATGTTTTGAAACGTCCAATGTTACAAGTGGACACTCCACCCATCATCAGGGACAAATGAAACTGATATATTAGAAAAAATTGCTAAGGTTTAGTTTTAAAGAGGAAGATTAATAGATGACTGTTGAGGAGAAAAGAGAGGAATACGAAGAGGATAAATAATAAAATAATGAAATAGCTGTTAAGACTAAAGGATATAATAATATATATAATAAAAATAGCTGTAGCTTTAATAAGATAATAAAAATAATGAAAATAAGATAATAATAATATTATAAGATAATGAGCGGGAATTTATGAATTTAAATGAACAAATTGTAAAGGAGACAGGACATGTAAGTTAGATGTAAGAAGACTCCAACGAAATAAAAAATAATGAAAAGAAAAGAACAATTAGATTGAAAGGAAAAGGAAGGTTCAGAGAGAGAATGAGGAGGTGAAGAGAAACAAACCAAAGAGGGTTAGGAAAGAGAAAATCGGTTGATTAAAATATAAACAGAATATGCCTAATGATCGAGGTGACGAATGGTGGGATTCCAAGATTGGTTAAGTTTGTAGCCATCTTCGTGATTAAAATTATTTGGATGTTTTTCAATTTCCAGAGCTTCCCGAATAAGGTGAGAGGAGTAATAAGGGGCTAAGACTAATATTTTAGTTTGGTCAAAACAAATTAGGTGTTTGGATTTAAAGGAGTGTTCAGCAATAGCTGACTTAGACATACGATTGTGGGTAGTGTCAGCTATATGCTCTTTAAGACAGGCTTTAAATGATCTACCAGTTTGACCTATGTATGATTTTCCACGGGAGCAAGGAATCTGGTAAACTCTTGGGCCAAGCATCAGGTCGGATTTAGAACCTTGTGACATAGTCCTGATTAATATTGACTCTGGCATTTTATTTATTGCAAGACGACATAACTTCTTCAAGTTGAGGTTCTTTCAAGTAGTATCCAGAAGATGTTAATGCATTCTAGACAGTGACTGACATTCTGCTTCACGAGGAAATCAGTTTATGCTTTGAGGTCAACAAAACATGTTATATGTGTATCTAATGGAGGTATACATAATAATTTATATATGATTATGATATGATAATGATTATATTATAAGGGTCATGATATTATATCAAAAGGCATTTGATATTATATACATATGCTGCTGCTCGTTGTATTGCAGCACTGTCTTTCCTTAGTTATATATTTGTAGATTTCCATGGATAATTGCGACAGTTAATAGCACTGAGATGTATGGTTAATTGAATTATTATACCCACTGCAGTATCGTTTTGGACCTTAAAATATGTTTAGAAGATTTTATTGATATACTTCAATCATCTACTGGCCACCATCAAGAAGTTATGTTCGCTCAATATATGTTCACTCAATATAAGGTTTATTGTATTTCTTCCCACTTCTGTTGCGGACCAAACCCATAACAACCTATGATAGTTTACATCATTTATGAAAAGCTTGTTGCGATAGAAAAGTATCTTTAAGGGACACTAGTGTTGGATACTTCCTCCTTTACATTTCTACTTATCTGTAGAGCTTCTTCTTAAGGCTATTATCTGTTCCTCTGTACCTGCACTTCCGACTTAATGATTTTTTTGGTCAAACTTGCCAATAAAATGGTACTTTATATGACAGGCTGTCTTTCCATGTTATGCCTATAGATTTAAGCTACCCAAAGCATTAAAGACAGCACCATCATAGGGTGCTTGATTTTGAAATTATGCTGCCTTTGTACATTTGGGGAGGAGAAAGATCTAATGTTTATGCAGGGAAAGAGGCTGTATATCACATAAAAGATGATAGGATGTCGGCAATCCAAGAAGATATATGAGTGTGTTCGGCACCAGATATTGATTCATAATTAGTAATTACATATATGAACAACTACAGTGAATTACAGAGTCTTTTGGAAGAGAATCCTAAAGAGAAGGCTGTGGAAGCATTTATGGAGGCATAGGTATGAACAGAACTTTAGTTAAATGGCATGTAGCCAGCAACTAGTGAGTTCATTGTTCTATCTTGAAGAGAACTGCAAAACCAAGAATCTCCAGCTGACAGTAAGGGCTGACTCTTATTTGAGTAGGCATCGCTCAGGAGTTAGGATTGAATCAGTGCCTTAAATGAAAAAAAGCAAACAAACAAGAAATTCATTAGGCAGCGTGCTTAGATTGGATTGGTCCTGTTGCCGCCTTATACACACCTTTGGGAGACGTGGAAGAAATCTTCAATCCACTCGGTGTGTCCTTGGGGGCAAGTGAGAGTTAAGGTGCTGTCACCTAATCCTCAACTCCTCCGTCTAGGCCAACTCCTAGCGA
>ML805778.1:50928-80720 GCA_009831015.1 Picea engelmannii | reverse complement strand
GACACCAAATCTCAGCCACCCATCTAATCTAATCTCAACCGTTAGATTAGAAAACCCCTCACCTTCCCTCATTAGGTCGATTAGGGCAAGGGGGCACACCCATTCTTGTGTAGTTCATTTTTTCTTGTTGAGAGAGCAAGAGAGAGCTGGGAGAGGTCGAGCTTGAGAAGAGAGACAACATTTGCTGAAGGAGAGCACGCATCCCAAGGCAAAGAGCAACACGGATTTCGAGGCAGCAAGTAACAAGTAAGAACAGGCCGTACCATACGAATTTTTGAAGGCCATACAACAATAAATGTGCATAGAAATCGAGGTGGACAACAACTATGTTTTCTGAGAGTATTGGCACGCTTTTCAAGGTTGTCGTACAACATTTAATTGGCACAAAAATCGAGGAAGGAGCTGGGCACACTTTTCTGGGTGAGAAAAGTCTGTACAGTCCGTACGGACCTGCACAGAAATCGAGGGACGTACCACAGAAAATTTTGGGCACGTTTTTCAAGGTGCTGGCACATTTTTCGAGACAATCTTGGCAGAATTTTGGGCACAAATTTCGAGACAGTCTGTACAGCATTAATTGCTGGGACAACCGTACAGTTGTACGGATTTCTGGTTCAGAAATCGAGGAGCAAAGCTATAGGAATGTCCAGATAAGTTTGTGTAAATTTCTGAAGATGAATATGCTGTAAAAGAAATTTCTCAGAAGCTCAATAATAATAAAAAGCCCTCTCTCACTGGTTTTCCCCTTGTGGGTTTTTCCAGGGTCGAAGTTAGACCGAAAATTCTTGTGTTTAAATTTTCTAAGTTTTGCATACTGCTGATATTTTATTTCTACGTTGAAAACGATGTTCAGAATCGTCATGTTTCAGTTCTGAAGTTTATTTTCTGCTAAGTTTTTTATATGCTGAAACTGTGCTGAAACAGTGCTGAAACTGGGTTTGGGCATTTAACTTTGGCTGAAAAATCAGCGAGACTGAAACTGGGTTGGGGTCTGAAATTTTAACAGAACTTTCATAAATTTGAAAGATAAATCTTTAACTATTTCTTCCTTGTTCATCTTGATTTCAACCAACTTCAAGAAAAGAGAATATGGATCTTTTCTTGAGAAGTATCTTTCAACAAATAGATTTTCTAGTACATCCCAACTAGTGATGGTTCCAGGCAACAATGAATAAAACCATTCGTTGGCATCTTCTTTTAAAGTCAAGATAATTAATCGACTTGCAACATCATTTTGAGCCACATTAAAAATTTCACAAGCACTTTCAAATTTAATCAAATGTTTCTTTGCATCCTCTGAATTATTCCCGAAGAACGTTGGAAATTTGTCCATGGAAATATTTGACAAGGGATGAACTTCTCCTTGCAAACTAAGTGGGCTTCTGTGCAACCTTTTCTTTCTTTGGATACCTTCTCCTTTCATTGTTTCTTGAACAACTTCTGCTGATGGAGGAGGAAAAATCTCTTGATAGCATGAGAAGAATTCCTCATAGGAGTCTTCTTATACATCTTCTTGAAATTTTGAGATCTTTTCTGTGAAGTCACCAGGGCATATTTCTTTGAGATCTTGAGTTTTGAGGATGGAGTTGCCAGGGAGATCATCCTCCCAAATCTTTGGTGGTTTTCTGGTTCCATAAAGGTTGTCACAACTGATTTGTTACTGAAATTTCAACAATAAACCTTCAAGGCCATTTAGTGCTCTTTGAACGAGGTTCTCAAAAACCCAATTCATCTTGAATCAATCTCTAAATTTTCTCTCAAACTGCAACCAGACTGCTTCTATTCTTCCAATAGTATCTAATCCTAAAGGTATTAGATCTCTTGAAAACAAATCATTTCCTAGTATGGTCGCCAAAAATGTTGACGTTTGAATCTGTCGTGACCGAAACGACAACCTCACGAGGATATGAATCCCCTTGCGTTTTTAGAGAGGTGGTACTCCTCTTTGGCTAAAAGATATAACTTGAATATCTTGAATTAGGAGAACGCTTAGGAAGCAAACCCTAGATCTTTATTGCTTGGATTTATTTAAACAAATGGTTCTTCAATAACCCGGTCTGACCTTTATGTGCATCAAGAAATCTCTTTAAAATAAGAAAAGATCATAATTTCTTCAAGGAGGGCTTCAACATCATAATTTCTTTGTGATCAACATCACATACACAATCTTCTTAATCATATATAAAAGCATCCATATCTTCTTTACAAGAAAAATGAGAGAATTATTTGATCATCTCAAAGAATTTTAAAAGAGTACTACTATAAAAGATCAAAAGAGAATTTGTTAGATCTATTTCAAATATCTCATACTTAAGACTCGAAGTTACAAGATAAAATTGAAATCAACCCTGAAGCAATTCTTTGTGGATTTTATTCATGAAAGATGTTCCTCATTACAAAAGCTTTGGCAGTCATGTATATGGCTGTAAATACTCCATGATCATATAAGAAAAGTCTTTAGAAGAATACAAGAAGAACACTCAAGAACTCAGCCTTGTGTCCAATTCAGAGATTCAAGCATAAAGCTATGAGAAATGGTGTAGAAGAAGAGAAAGAGTGGAGAAGCTGGAGATCTCTCTTTGTTGATAAGAGGCTTGGCTGTATATTCATGGCTGTACCTTCTTCTTCCTCTGATCTTCTGCCTTGCCCCTCTGATAATTCTGATTCTAGAACCCTTGATGAAGCCTTTTCTCTTTTTAAAATTAGATTTTCTAACTACTTGAGTAGTTAGGGTTTTTCCTTTCTTGAATTTCCTGTACACTTTTCTTCTTGAAGCATTCTCTTTAATTAATGCCTCATTAAGTCTTCATTAATGAACTTATATCATTAACATCCAAATATTTGAAATGGGTCCTTTTCCTTTTTTAATAAAAGTTTTTAAATAACTTTTATTTTTCAAAAATTTAATTAATTGTCCTTTTAAAGAGGGGAATTGTGTTTTAATTTTTTGGAAGTGGTAATCAACTTTTTAGCCATGGAAATCACTTTAGTTGTGATCTTCATCGTCTTAGTTTTCCAACGATATAAAGTTTTCCCAAATCCATTGCTCGGATCTCAAGATATGAGCTCGTGAGGTTGAGTTGTCATGCAGGCCCATTAAGAGTGAAGCTGAATGATATTTCAATTTCTGGGAAAAATGTGGCCACTTTCAGCCCTTTTAACCTGTACCATCATCTTCTTCGTTGAAATACCTTTCCAACGATATAAATTTTGCGCGATTTCGTCACTCGGAGCTCAAGTTATGGCTTCTGGAAGTTCGTGACTTAGGGACCGTCGATGGATGTCTTGGGCAAATGTGGGCCCTTGATTAAATTTCGTCCTTCCTTTAGTAATTTCGACTTTTCTTTACAAAACTCATCCCACATGCATGGGATTTTAATAGGTTTCAATGTTTATAATGTAAAGTGTAATGCATATTTGACAAGGAACAAAGAAGAAGAAGAAGCCATGGAGTTAATTCGACCTCCCTTAGAAAATCAATCAAATAATAATGTTTTAGACAACCAATCAGTCCCCACCTCATACTCGGTCATTGATGAGTCAGCCATTCACAATTTTCCACATGTCATCACATGATAGGCCAATAATTTGCTACGTGTACCCACTAAGATTCTGCCATACGTCTCAAATTGTATGCTGCCACATGTCTCCAATGCTGAGTTGCCATGTGTCGTAGTCTTAGGCTGCCAAATAGTAATCTACCGTGTGGCATCATTCACACACTGCCATGTGTAAGAATTTCATTGGTGACATGTGTGTTGCTCTTGTGGGCCCATGGTTTAAATGGCGAAGACTTTGTAATAATGGTTAAGTATGGGAGAGCGGACGAAAGGGTAAGTGAGGGGAAGTGGAGATTTATAGGCGGTGGAAGTTAAGGGGGTAGTTTGTAGGTTGCGGGGATGAGGTGAGTGAGCGATGTGAGTCCAACAAAAATGTGATTCCGACATAAACATGAAATTAAACTAAGTATGGAGTTATGGGGTGGGTAAGTGGGTTAGCGGGTTGGCGGGGGTGAGAAATGTGAGTCTGCGTCTCTGCGAGTCTGACAAAGAGATATTGAAATAGTCTAAGTGTTGAGTGAAAAGGGGATAAGGAAGTATGAGTAGAGTGGAGTATGGCGGGTTCGCGGGGATGAGAAGATGAGGGAAGTGAAGAGATTAGTCCGCCAAAGACATGAACCTGAGGTGTTGTGGGTGATATAAAATAAAACTAAGTGTGGGAAGAGGGGAAATAAAGGGTGAGGAGAAGAAGGGGAAGGTGTGTGGGTTGGTAAAAGAGGTGAAGCCGCAATGATGTGAGAAGATTTTTCATGGGTTATGAACCCGTAAGAAGATTTTATGGGTCTTGGGCCCGCAAAATTTGAAGAAAGCAAGGGTCTTGGGCCCGCAAGATTTAGATGTGTTTCGAAGAAATTTGCTTTATTCCACATGGAAGAAGCGCCCTTTTCCGCTTAAACGTAAACTTGGATATCTTGGGCATATGAACTCGGATTTTGAATCCGAAAAATATGTGGCGAAGCTGGGACCGAGGGCTACGCAATGAACTCATTATCGTTCAAAAATTGTCTTCTTTTGATATAATTGTTTTTATGAATTCAAAAGCGGGAAAATATAGATGACCAAATTTTGGTCAACAGTAGTATAGGGGGTCTCCCCGTAGGCTATAGCTCCAAAGGCAGGGAGCTGTGGGGTTGACTCAAGCCACTAAGGAAGGCAACGTTTTAATCTTGAAGTGACCTTGGGCAAAAGAGAATAAAAGAGGGATATTTATGCCACCTAAAGAAGGGGATCAAGCAAGGCCAAAAATTGTATAAGGAGGGGGGAGACACAATTGATGGTAGCGAAGAATTCATTGGAGTTTCTCTTTCTGGTTTTGGAGGTGGTTGCCTCAGTTCTTTGGAGGGTTGGTAAACCCTCATCTTCTGTTGAGTTTCGGTGGGGCCTTGTGCTCACCCTAGCTCAACCTCTGACAGATTTGCCTTTGTTCTGCCTACTATTTCTTGCCAAGACTATTGCAGGTTTAGTAAAGGAAGGATCGAGCTCTAATTTTGGTCATTTGAGGGGAGGCCGAACCTTATATCAGTGAAAAAGGTCATCTGGAGAGGTTCGATCTATTTACCTGCAGGACCAAAGTCTTAAGGTAGCTGGTGAAGGGTACTAGGAGGGCTTGCGGGTGTATTCCCTATGGGCTGAGTGGCCTAGAAGCAGCCTTGAAGGGTTTAGAAGGGGGCCGAACCCCTAATCTTCCCTCCTGGGAGAAGACCGAACCTCCTCACCGTGGAACCCAGTGACTGAAGGGGTTTACTGAGGTTGTGGGGGGGCCGAAAGCCATTTCAGGGGGGTTTCCAGTAGACCGTACCCTGTGTGCAGACCATGCTTACAGTGGGAGACAACTCGCAAAGGATTGACGGTGCTACCAGCTTAAGGAAAGGACCCCTGCAAAAAATTATATGGAGGATTAACAGAAATTTCAGACAGTGGAGAGGACAAGCAACATCATAGGTTCAATCTTGTTTACTGTTGGTATTAAGCCGTTGTAGCAGCCCCTAAATTAGTAAGGACTCTGTTGGTTTTAAGCTGCTGTAACAACCCTAATTTAGTAAGGAATCTTGTAGCTGCTTTACTCCTTTAGGGTCTTTGTATTGAAACTGTTGAGGGCCCTGTATTGTTGTGATTTGGGGTTCCAATTTATACTCAATGTGCCAATGATCGTTTCTGTAATTTCTGCATAATGTGTACAATGTGTGTGAAATGTAACTATCCTTAATATATGCAATTGGATGGTGATTAAGTAGCAGTAATACACCATTGCTTGGACAAATTCACTCGAAGAAATAAAAGGAAATTTTGGACAGAAACCCTAATATTCCAGTCAGCCCAGTTAGGGAACATTTCAGGTACAACAAAAAGGGTGGACAATAAAATAACATCATAGAATACAACTTGCTAGGTATTTTTGATGGTAAAATTTTAAAGTACCTTTAAGCCAGCTATTACAGAAAAGGAAGAAGATCAAAACAACTCTAAAATGAAGGGATAAATTTTTGGACTGTTTCTTTGGCATATGTCTCTGTTGGATACGTAATCCCTTGAGGTTGCATTACTTGTAAGATTAATGTAAATACAAAGCGTCATAGGTGATAGGAACAATCACCCGTTGGGGAAGACCAAGAGTCATTCATTTATGTATATATGCACCTATCTAGCTAATGAAAACCATCATTCTGGTATCAAAGCAGGCCAACTGTTGATTTTCCTTAACCTAGCACCCGACTGTTAACTCAAATAAAAATGCTTTATTAGTTAACAACACAACTAAGTTACTCAACGAAAATCAGTGGAAGCATAAAACAAAGAAACCAAACACATTTGCACACGAGATTCGGGTAAACACCCTTGGAAAAACCCTTGCGGGAAAACTAGTTATGAGTTTGATTTTATTAGATAAAATCCTGGGCTCCTGTCTCGGGATAATGGCCCATCAAAGGATTACAATGCTTCAGCTGATAGCCTAGCTCACTTGGCTGCTATCTCCTTCGCTGCCCCTTGCACCCTTTCCTCAACCCTGCCCACTCAAGACACAAGTACATGAGCAAGACTCCCTCTTGCTCCTATGCACTCATTGTGTGCCTCACACTCTCCTTAGATCTGTTTTTATAATTCTCTAATGACTAAAACCCTAACCCTAGATCTCAATGGCCAAGATTAGATCTTGAATCTCTCGATCTAATGATCATGACTTAATCTTCCGTTTATATGACTTAAATCACTTAAGTCACTCAACCTTACAAAAGTCACTTTAGTCATTACATAAAATCCACTTTAACAATCTAGAGAGTGTTGCTCGGACACCTCCACATGCCAGGCACCGCCAATGCGGAAGTACTTGTCCGAGCTACCCCAAAAGCTAACACTAACTCCATAATTTCTCTTGGCGTTTCCTTTCCCCTAGGGTGCAAAAAATGCCAGACTTGCTTGCCAGTCCTTCTGTGTTCCAGTCTGACAGTTTCCCTGGTCATTTCTCGGTCTATTAGCTTCCCGCCACTCTATCTTCTCAGGTCGCTCACTCCTTGTTTAGGGTTTTCTCTGGTATCCGACGTGCATATCTTTGCGGACTTCATCCTAAATCCATCGACCTCCTAATTCTATGCATGCTCGTTCGACCAGAACCGCATCCCACCATTGACTTGAACCCTAAACATTCCGCATGGTATCCCTCACGCTGCTAATACAACTAACACTTTGTCACTCATCCACAACCTAGCCTGGAAACCCTAGCGCGCGACTGTACTAAGTCCGTTGACTGCTCGACTGTAGGAAAATCGATTTGGGTTGCACGCCCGTCGCCCATCGCATTGATATTCTTCCTTATGCGTTAATCCTTATTTGAATAGCAGTTGGTTTTTGTGAATTGCTCCCTCAAATTAAGTCGTCATTGTCTTAGTCTTTCAAATTTAGTTGCCATTGTCTCAGCCCGTGGTATCTCGCGCGACTGGTCCCGTGGTTGGAAGTTGGTGGTCGCCCCTAGACTAACTGAAGGCTGAATCGACTAAGAAAATAATGGCAGGTTGCCTCCCAGGTCGCATTCCTCGTTTGCAAAGAACCACGCCTCCGTTCATTCGATTGTACTTTGCAAATTCTAACGAGACTCCTTTCACGCCCTCGACCTAACCTGAACCATTACACACCTTGCGTTTGAAGATACAAGAAGTGAACCGGAGGTATTAAAAGCTGATACGCCTTCGGTTCTCACACTGCATCGTGCACCTCTTCCTTCAACCAACTCACATGTAGGTTGGGTTCTATTGGTGTTTCCTCTCATACGTAAGGAGAAGTCTATGGAACTTAACACCTTCCTCATGGATGCAATCTATTTCTCGATAAGCATTTTTTTGCAGCCATAAATGTGTAAGATAGCTAATGTTACATTAACATTGGGATCAAAGTTGGCATTAGAATGAAGCAATTTCCTTTCATTTATATTTTTATTTATTTGACATTATTTCTACGTTATCTGGAGTCTGATTGGTGGCGTTGGCATTCTGAGCAATATTAGGGTTCATTCCAAGTATATCGAACCACTTACATTCATCATATTGCTTTCATTCACCCTACACTCTTCTCCTCCTTGCATCGTATTTTTTACATTTCCAATTCATTCATCTGCTATTATTTTTGGTTTAACTGCAACATGATTGGTGGGGTTGGCATTGGTAGCAATGTTAGAACTCACCAGACGTACAATTAAAACCTTGAAGTTGCAAAGAGCATTGCTCTTGACTTTGACACCAACCCTTGGTGCACCTGCTCCATTTGGCAGCATGGCTTTTGAAAGCACTGCATTTAATTGACTGCATGGAGGCAGTTAGAGAAGATGAAGCAAGAAGAAGTTCAGAGGCAAGGGGGGTTGGCATAATCCTTGTGAAAAATTTGACCTTCATTGTACCCACTGCAGAATGAATGGGTCACATGAAGCCTTCGACTGCAGAGTTCCATGGCAGAAGATCAAAGAAGACAAAGATAGAACCTTAGACTTGGCGAAAGGTAAAGCACCTGTACATTATGTTGTTGTCTATTGCAATATTGGAGTAACTGAAGATCTCTTTAATACTTCATTGCTTCTTGGGGAGATGCATGGTTTTTTGATACAGGCGCGACCTCCCACATGAAATTTCGAAGAGATTTCTTCGAAGACTTTAATGCAATGTAGATGGCGTAGTGTATTTTGCAGACAGATCTAGTCTCAAGCCCTCAGGAATGGGCACCATCTGGCTTAAGTTGTTGGGACTCCTAGATTTTCTTCTACACAATGTACTCTATAGAAATTTGTTGTCCCTTGTGCACATCAGACAACAAGGCCACTCTATTCAGATGATCGGTGGCAAAGTTGAGATAAGGAAGGATTTTGACAACATGGTTGTTATGACCGGAACAGAAGATATAAGACTGTGACGATGAATGGGACATTTGCCCATACACACACTATTGCATACCTCTCTCATCATGACTCAGGTATAATGCCATCTAGTTTTTTGTGGCATGCTAGATTTGGCCATATCAATTATGGTAGTCTTCGTTTGTCGAGAAAGAATGGTGTTTTTGATTTGCCCACCATTCCTAGAAAACTAAAACAATGTGATGCATGTATCCTTGGAAAGCATAGCAAAAAACCTTTCCATGATTCTACTTCCAGAGCATGTAGAAGACTTGAACTAATTCATTCTGATTTGTGCAGCCCTATGCATGTTCCTTCTGCAAATGGAAACAAATATATCATAACTTTTATTGACGATTACACCAAAATGCGTTGGGGGTATTTGCTGAAAGATAAATCACAAGCTTTTGAAACTTTTAAAAATTTTCATGTATGGATTCAAAATGAAGCTCAATCTCGTATTGGCTCTCTTCGCACTGATAATGGAAGAGAATATACATCTAAAGAATTTGAAAGCTACCTTCGCTAACATGGAATCAAACATCAAACCATAGTTCCATACAATCCCCAACAGAATGGTGTGACTGAACAAATGAACAAGAAACTTCTAAATATGGTTCGTTCCATGTTGTTTTTCAAGAATGTTAAATTGATGTTTTGGGCTGATGCAGTTCTATGTGTAGTTTATGTAAAAAATAAGTGTCCATCTCATGCTCTCAAAAACACGACTCCATATGAAATGTGGTATGGCCACATTCCTTCAGTGAGGCATCTCAGGTTCTTTGGTTCCACCTGCTATGCCTTGATTCCTAAGGAGCAAAGAAGCAAACTTGATGCAAGGAGTCGAAAGTGCATCTACATGGGGTACTCAAATACCACCAAGGGGTATTGTCTTTACGATGAGACAAACAAGAAGTTCATCCTTTCCAGAGATGTGATCTTTCTTGAATCCACCAAAAAAGACGAAATTGTTGAGAGGCAGCTTGATCATCTGGACAGATTCACTCGTGTAAAGACATATCATGGATTTCATGACGAGATTCCACATCTTGAAGGGGAGATCCCTATCTTGGGTCAATATTTGGAATCTCCTTATGTAGCACCATCTCCCCCACATGAAGAAGTTCCTGCCACTTCATCAGAACCCGAAGTTTAGTTGGATGATGTGATCAAGAGGATTGAAAAGATGAGACTTGATGAGAACTCAACACCATCTCAATCAGGTGAGCAATCTGGACCATCTCAGAAAGGTCCACCAAAATGGCTCACAAAAACACTTGAAAGTGTTCATCCTGATGAGATCGGAAAGACATGAACCAGATTGTCCTCAAAACAAGATGGAGGTAATGTAGATAATTCAAACTCAGGTGATGCAGAAGATATGGATGTTTCATATGATTCTGAGTTGAATTTATCTACCAACCATGAACCAACTTCCTTTAAAGAAGCCACTTCTCATGATGAATGGAAAGAAGCCATGCAGAAGGAATATGATTCTCTCATCAAGAATGTGACATGGAAGTTGGTGGACCCTCCATATGGAACCAAACGGATTGGCTGCAAGCCTGCAAGTGGGTATTCAAGAACAAGTACATATTAGATGGCTCACTTGACAAGCACAAATCAAGGCTCATAGCAAAAGGATTTGCACAAAAAGGTGTTGATTATGATGAGACTTTTGCCCCCACAACAAAATGGGCTACTGTTGGCCCTCGACCAAGTTTTGAGGAAACCTTGGTCAGGTTTGGACCACTTTTGGACTTCGACAGGTTGGTCGAAGATGGAGTGCCCAGGCGGAGCTGAGATCGCGGATCTCACTTATTTTGCGGGCGATGTGGACCCAACAAGGGGTCTCTAGGGTTTTTGTAATGGGTTATGGGATGTCGGCCCATGGGGTTTTCACCCATGATTAGGCCTATTGTAAGGGATTGTAAAAGTATAAATAAGTAAGATTGTATTGTAGAAGAGTAGTGGAAAGTGGCTAAGTGCAAGTAGTTTGGAGTTTCTTTGTGCAACAAAATGTGTATGTGCTAAGGCTCTGTGCTCAATAGAGAAGTTGGCTCTGTGCCTAGACCTAGTTTTGGAAGGAGGGTTTGGTGCTCAGTGCGCAGATCTCCTGTCCTATGCGAAGCTTGGCTCTGTGGCTTAGTGCACAGGGGCGGATGAATGAGAGATTCAGACGAATAATAAAGAAGACGAAGCAGTTGGTGGACGTAGCCCCACACTGTGGTGAACCACATGTATCTTGTGTCTTTGGTTGGCTTTGTGCTGTATTGTTTATGTTATAAATGTGCTCAGTGCTTTGATTATTATGTATGATAGATAGATATGTTGTTGCTTAGTGCTTACTTGTCTTAAAGATGAATGAATGCTAGATCTAACCTAATGCTATGTGCTAAGTGGTTGAAGTGCTTAACCTTTGTTGTTACTGCGCCGATCTCTATTAGGGTATGTCCTGCGATGTTATTAAAGATAATAAACTAATGCATATCACCTTCTAAGTGTTGCTAGAATACTCTGCGAAGTGTTGTTATCACAGATCTGTGTCCCAGCTTGTTTACAGACACCTGCGTCCTGTAACCCCCCCTGCTTCTACCTCGGGTGAGACTTCGCCTGCTTCGCAAGTGTTGCCGAAAGGGTCGATAGTTAGGGTTTTGTTGGTGCGCCGTTGAAGCGTTGAACCTTGGCTCTGCCCCTGTGCCAACAAATGGTTCCGTGGTCGGGACCTGAAATTGTGATTGCTGGGAACTGAAGTAAAGAAAATTGAAGCTCTGTGCGTAGATCTGCTGCTGAAGTGCGCTGTACTCTACTTGACTTGCGAAGCTCTGTGCCTGGCTTGGCATAGGAGGAACAGGAGTCGGTCGAGGCTCAAGTAGTGAAGCTCGTTGAGACCATCCAGCAGCTTCAAGCGAGGATAACAGAGTTGGAGGTCCAAGCAATACCGAGCACCCCACATGAAGTGCGCGATTAGAGGAAGGAAACCGCCAAGAACACAATAATAAGGATAAGGGCCCTCGCCTCAGAGTGCAAACAATTGAGCAATAGAAGCGCGCAGACTTATGAATGCCTCGCAGAAGATGTTGAGCTAAGGAAACTGGAAGCGCAGTTACAGGAGGCGCAGCAACATTCATTCTCCGTGCAGGCACAGATGAAGCTACTCACCACAGTTGAAAGAATGAAAAGATCCCAGGAGCAACGTGCAGTTCAACAACAGATCACTGCCCTCCAGGGCAGGGTAATGGAAGTCACGCAGAAGATGCAACTTGTGCAGGACGAAGCTTGCACGATGTTTGAAGAGATTGAGGGACAAGGCTCGCAATTGGACCAAGTGGTTGTAGCAGTGGAACGACGCCTGGAAGGGCCTGTTACAGAGCAGACGATCGAGGAGCTTGCTGAGCAGGAGGCTCAGGCGAAGCAGAAAGTCGAGGTAGCTCGAGGCCTTCGAAGCAACATTGCCCAGACCTGAGTGACTCAGGACGAGTCACAGGTGAGTGTTGGGGGCCTGTTGGCCCTCGACCAAGTTTTGAGGAAATCTTGGTCAGGTTTGGACCACTTTTGGACTTCGACAGGCTGGTCGAAGATGGAGTGCTCAGGGGGAGCTGAAATCTCGGATCTCACTTATTTTGCGGGCTATGTGGACCCAGCAAGAGGTCTCTAGGGTGTTTGTAATGAGTTATGGGATGTTGGCCCATGGGGTTTTTACCCATGATTAGGCCTATTGTAAGGGATTGTAAAAGTATAAATAAGTAAGAATGTATTGTAGAAGAGTAGTGGAAAGTGGCTAAGTGCAAGTAGTTTGGAGTTGCTTTGTGTAACAAAATGTGTATGTGTTAAGGCTCTGTGCTCAATAGAGAAGTTGGCTCTGTGCCTAGACCTAGTTTTGGAAGGAGGATCTGGTGCTCAATGCGCAAATCTCTTGTCCTATGCGAAGCTTGGCTCTGTGTCTTAGTGCACAGGGGCGGATGAATGAGAGATTCAAACGAATAATAAAGAAGACAAAGTAGTTGGTGGACGTAGTCCCACACTGGGGTGAACCACGTATATCTTGTGTCTTTGGTTGGCTTTGTGCTGTATTGTTTATGTTATAAATGTGCTCAGTGCTTTGATTATTATGTATGATAGATAGATCTGTTGTTGCTTAGTGCTTACTTGTCTTAAAGATGAATGAATGCTAGATCTAACCTAATGCTATGTGCTAAGTGGTTGAAGTGCTTAACCTTTGTTGTTACTGCGCCGATCTCTATTAGGGTATGTCCTGCGATGTTATTAAAGCTAATAAACTAATGCATATCACCTTCTAAGTGTTGCTAGAATACTCTGCGAAGTGTTGTTATCACAGATCTGTGTCCTAGCTTGGTTACAGACACCTGCGTCTTGTAACCCCCCCTGCCTCTACCTCGGGTGAGACTTCGCCTGCTTCGCAGGTGTTGCCGAAAGGGCCGATAGTTAGGGTTTTGTTGGTGCGTTGTTGAAGCGTTGAACCTTGGGTCTGCCCCTGTGCCAACAACTACCATCCACACTCTATTTTCCATGGCAACACAAATTGGATGGAAAATTCATCAAATGGATGTGAAGACTACTTTTTTAAATGGAGACTTGAAAGAGAATGTGTTCATGTCTCAACCAGAAGGCTTTGTTGTGAAGGGACAAGAACATACGGTATGCAAGCTCATCAAATCCTTGTATGGCTTGAAACAAGCACCACGAGAATGGTATGAAAAGTTAACCGAGCATCTTTCTGAAATTGAATTTCAATCATTTCAATCTTGACAATGCTACTTTGTTTGTCAAGAAAGTTGGAAAAAATGTTGTATATCTTGTAGTATATGTAGATGATTTGTTTATAACAGGGAACAATGAGAACTACATTGCATCCATAAAGAAAGAGTTGAAGAAAGGCTTCGAGATGACATATTTGGGACATCTTCACTACTACTTGGCCATTGAAGTTATTCAAAATCCAAAGTACATATTCATCTCCCAGAAGAAGTACATTGGAGAACTGTTGAACAAGTTTGGCATGGTTGAGTGCAATCCTGTTTCTACTCCAATGGAACAAAACTTGAAGCTCACATCAAAAGAAGGGAGTGAATTTGAGGATGCAACCAAGTATAGACAGCTTGTGGGAGGCCTTATCTATCTTACTACCGCCAGACCAAACATTTCATTTGTTGTTAGCATTCTTTCCAGGTTCATGCAAAAGCCTTGTGAAGGACATTGGTCTGCTGCAAAGAGAGTTCTAAAATACTTGAAAGGAACTCAAGATTTTGGACTCAAGTACACTAAGGTAGATGACTTCAACCTGATCGGATATTCTGATTCAGACTTTGATGGGGATAAGGAAAATGGAGTGTCAACTTTAGGTTATCTCATGAGTCTTGGATCCGCATCTGTCTCCCAGAGATCACACAAACAATCAGTCCCAACAGATTCCACAACAGAGGCAAAATATGTGGCAGCTGCAGAAGCGACGAAGGAGATTGTGTGGCTTAGGAAAATACTTGAAGATTTGTAGGAGAAACAAGTGAACTCTACTCCTCTTCTAGTTGATAATACTTCTGCAATCAAATTGGCCAAGAATCCTAGATTCCATAATCGAACCAAGAACATCAACACAAAGTACCACTTGATTTGATATCATGTAGATGTTGATGTTTTTGGTAGCTGCGGGAGATATTCACCTCCTGCATAACCCTTTCTTATAGATGAAGATGCCAATGAAGTCAAGAAAGATCCCAGTGAAGAAGTCGGCTCCATAGAGAATAATAAAGTAAAATTATATTTCTCCAAAATATAAGTCGATCCACAGGAAAATTATAATGGGAAATTATAATTTTTCCAGAAAGGACAAGTCAACCCCATTGGAAAAGTCCATTGATTAGATTGGTATAAATATGAGACTATCCTTCTCATTTTGACATGGAAAATTTGGTCTGATATATCTCTGTAGCAGCCGCAGCAAAGGGGCCTATTCTGAGGTAGTGAAGGGCCTATTCTGAGGCAGCGAAAGGAGCCTATTCTGAGGTAGCAAAGAGGGCCATTTTGAGGCAGCAAAGAGGCTAAGTCTGAGGCAAATCTGGGCGCACCTGTAGCAACATATATCTTAGTGCTTGAACAACATTTGGTCACACCTGTAGACAGTGTTTGGACAGCATATATTTCTGTGCTTGAACAACAGATTGGGCACACCTATAACAGCAGTTCTGAGGCAGCAAAGTGACAGATATAAGAGGCTGATTTATGACAGTTTGAGACAGTGATCCAAGCCATCATTGGACAGCAGCAGAGCTATCTCCTTGGGAGTTCTAGAGTACATATCTGAGCAGAAAAGATAAGTACTTGTTATCTGGGATTCTTTCTTGTTGGTTTACTTTACTAGATATAACCAGTTCACGGTTATATTGTATTGGCATTAATCTTCTCTATAAGAAAAGGTGCTGGTTTTTCTTCCCTTGTGTAGAAGGGTTTCCCAGGATAACTTCTATGCTCTGCTCGGGGGTGGCACTTGAGGATGCCTATGGTTGGGTGGCAATGGAAGAGCATTGCCTATGGAAAAACGAGCAGACCCATAAATCTCTTGTGTATCTTGTGCTTGGTTAATCTTCTTGAGATCCTGGTTATTTACTGCAGTTAGTCTAGTATTAAAAAATTCAACAGTAGAGGCGAAGACTATTCACTTAAGACATTGTTCCACAAATGAGCAAATTGTAGACATCTTCACCAAAGCGCTTGGAAGAGAAAAATTGGAGAATTTCAGAATGATGCTTGGACTCACACACACCCCTTCGGATTAAGGGGGGGAATGTTGGACACGTAATCCCTTGAGGTTGCGTCACTTGTAACATTAATGTAAATACAAAGCGTCATAGGTGATAGGAACGGTCACTCGTTGGGGAAGACCAAGAGTCATTCATTTATGTATATATGCACCTATCTAGCTAATGGAAATCATCAGTGTGGAGTTATCTTTTCTGCCATCCTGGCCTGACAGTCTCATATCATATTCACTTTAAACATGTCAACAATTTAACACCATTTTGCTTGTTTTGATCTCATTTGTCTTTTTAATGAAATTGTATATAACTGTTTCATGTAGCTGTTCAGAATTTTAATAGGCTACTATGTTTCTGAAACAGAAGTAATTGACAAGGTGGTCAAGAGCAGCGAGGATTTTGTTTGGCAAGTGGAATTGCCATTCCATGGAAAAATGATCATTGATGTGGAGTTTCTGGATTTGAAAGTTGCATGTCCAAATGTAAGAGCCCAACTTTTACAACTCAAGTTTTTTTCTCCTCTTTTTCTTCCCACTTGTCAGCGACCTAACTTGTACTAATTAAAAGCTCTCATCAACTCTCTTCACCATCCATAATGGATTCTATGCAAATGAATTTATGTTGCTAGAAAGGTTGAGTATGTACCATTTTCACACACAAAAACCCTCTAATCTTTTGACAAATTTTGAGCTCTCTGTTTTCGAAACCATCAGCTCTGTTTGTGAATATTGACAGCATATTACTCAAACTTGTGTTTTTTTATGTAAAGGGTGGTGGTATGCGGTCGATTTGGTCTGGTGAGGATTTAATTCAGAACCAACAAGAACAAGGTGCTTTGAAGTGTCTAGATCGCATGTTAGGTGATGGATTGCATGCAGATGTGACTATAAATACTTCGGATGGGAGCATTGGTGCTCACCGAGCTATTCTAGCTGCTAGATCACCTGTCTTTGAAAGTATGTTCGCTCATAACTTGAAGGAAAAGGAATCATCGACAATTAATATTGACGACATATCCATTGATGCATGCAAGGCTGTTTTGAGCTATATATATGGATGTCTTATTCCTAACGAGTTTCGAACACACAGGTTGGCTTTGCTTCGAGCAGCAGATAAATATGACATGAGTGATTTGAAGGATGCATGTGAAGAAAGCCTACTCAGTGATATCAACTGTAAAAATGTGCTTGAAAGGCTACAAGATGCATCATTGTATGGCTTGCCAAGGCTTAAGAGGGGCTGTATGAAGTATCTCTTAGAATTTGGTAAAGTGTATGATCTACGTGAAGATTTGAATATGTTTCTCCAGTGTGCAGATAGGGATTTAGTAGTCGAAATTTTTCAGGAGATCCTAAATGTTTGGAAGGGGTATTGATGAAACAGGTATCTGCACAAAATGGTGCATGTACAGTGTATCATACTTATTACTAGTTTCCAAGGAGTTATTTGATGCCACATTCGTGGTGAAATATATGCAGTATGTGCACTTGAATGTGTATGTATATGCGATGCTTAAAATATTAAGCATTCCGTACTGTAATCAGTCAAAATTCTTTTGTAAATATTTAATTGCATAGGAGTTTTGTAACTCAGTTGTTTGTTTATGTTCTTAGCTTTTGGTTTATAAAGGAATGTATTTATTTTTTCTATTGATAAGATATCAAAATATTTTTATAGCGAAGACATCTCTTGGTTCCCTAAAATAAAGCTATCGGCAACAAAGCTTGATGCAGAATATAAACTTGTGGATATAATCCTACAATGTAGGAATGACTAGTGGATAATCCTAGGAAATGGTTGTAGATTGAACATATAATATAACATTCTCTTTTATGGAGTCTCAGCGCATGCATTCATATAAAAAAGTGTAAGCTATTGACGGTACAGCATAATGCAGAAGATAACTTGTGAATAATCCTACAATGCAGGAATAACATTCATATAATAGAAGTGTAACTGCCCTCATCCATGTGGTACTATATATTATTTGTTTAACTGCTGTACTAGATACCTTTGGGGCTGTGTTAGACGTGTTGCAATCACATTGAGTGTTGTGATAGATATTATTTGTGTGACTGCTGTACTAGATATCACTGTGGCTGTGTTAGATTTTTTTTTTCGAGGTTATCAAGTCCGGGAAAAATCTTTGAGTACTTCCCCTCATTTCAAAGATGGTATCCAGGGTAAACCCTAGAATTTTTAGAGCACAAGGTTGGTAAAAAACAGGGCTCTCCTCATTTTGAAGATGGTACCTAGGGTAAACCCTAGAATCTTTAGGGCACAAGGTTGGTCAATGACATGGCTCGAAGCCATTACAATAATATACTCGTTAAGAGCTTAATGTCACTTGCGGGAATTGAACCTGGGTCGGGAGGATAACAAATTCCATCCAACCACCCGAGCTTATCTCAATTGACCACTGTGCTAGATTTCTTGTACTTACAAAGAGATGAATAAATATCACTTATAGCTATAACTAAAGCTACTATTTGAAATATTTTATTACCTATATCAATAGTGATATATATATGATCATGTCAAAGTACTTGTATAATGAATTCACATTTAAGTTTTATGATGCAATTGATTTGTAAACCCTAACAACAGGGCTTGAAGCCATTATAATAATATATTCATTAAGAGCTCAAGAAGAGCTCAACATGTCACTTAAGGAAATTGAACTTGAGTGTGGAGGATAACAATCATTCTTCCCAACCACCTAAGCTAAACCCAATTGACAATAATTATAGTTATTTTATATTTGCAATCTATACTTAAAAAAAATTCAGATTGTGAATTATATTTTATCATTTTTTATTGTTTTTCTAGTAATTTGATGATCAAGTTGATTAGGACTCTTACAAATGTTTCATTTCTAAATAAATTGTTGAGTTATAATGTAATTATATCAGTTAATAATTTTGTGTAATTGGTATATAAAAAACAAATCCCACATTTTCAAATAACCTAAAGCTTACATTTAATTAAAGTGGCGCAAAAGAGTATTAATCCATTAAAATCACTCAAAATTTGCAACTAGTTTTAATTGCTAAATGCATGCTTTCATAAAATCAAATGTTGATAGTGCTTTCTTACCATTGTATCACGATGTTATTGGCAAGGTGATATTTTCTTATACAAAAAATTTAACGTGACCCATTCAAATTTATTAATTACCAAAAGTGTTAATTAGTTGTTTTCATAATGAGTATAGGTTATAACCTGTTTTATTAAAATAATTATTTTGATAATGATCACAGTTTGTTTAGTATCGCATGGAATAAAAGTATGTTTCATTCATTATGATTCAAAATTAAATGTTTCATTCATTATGATTCAAAATTAACCTTTAAAGTCACTTTTCGAAACAAAGTAGTTTAAAAAATAATAAAATTAAGATAAATGTTAAGAAATTTCACAGTAAAGCTTTTCTAACTAATTCCATGGGACTTGGGAAATAGATCACCTACAAAGACATTAATATGAAAGTTTTTTTAACTTTTTTGTTATGAAAGGTGTTTTAGAAAAACTGTTAGTTTTTAGTATAGATTTATTATCGGTATATTTTATGTATTTTACTTCAAAATTTTGGGTCTTATAAAGTGTATTTGCGTTAATTGTTAGAGCATTGGACCACCATGAACAAGGAGTCTCTTGTCACATTTAGTATTCCTTTAGTGCATTATAGGCAATCTCAATGTTCAAAGTAGCTTGATAAATGGGGAAAATGGAATTGTTTGGGAGAGTTGAGAGTGATGTAATAGTTGGACTAAAAGTTCTCCATCAAGAACTATAAATGACAAGTTCTCAATGCTTTCCATCGCCATCTCTGAGAATTATAAGCCACCTAAGGCAGATCAAGCTAATGATGATTGATCCCGAGTTGGCCAATGATAAATGGGGATGCACCCTTAGGGACAATGGTGACCCCCTACTTAATATGAACTATATTCTAGTTGTTAATTTATAAGTCTTTGTTATGAGTGTATTTGTTTTCTACTTCTACAACTTTATGGTTTTATTGTATGTCCATTGTCATTTTTTGTAGTCTCTATGAATTTCTGTAAAGTTGTTAACTTAGAAAGATTTAGACTAGACTTCATTTTTACTCATGGTGGTTACCTAGGCTTGTCTTTTTATTATAGTGGCTATCCAGTGAACCTTTTATGCAATTTATTTTTCAAATTATTAATTCACTTTTTAACATGGTTGCTATGTAAGCAACCCATTTATTTTTTCAAATTACTAATGAATTTTCTTTTCATTCATGTCATGAATATATGTTTTTTATCAGGTTTTTTAACTTTAATTTTTTTATATTAATCTTGGAAGCTATCTTTTAACATCGATCAAATTTTGATTATGGATTAAATAAATTAGTATTTATGTGTGGAAATTATTATATTAAAAACCAAGCCTATTTTAGGAGTTGAGGATGAACTTTGTTTTAAAAAATTGCATCTATCTTTATCATAATATTATCTTCAATATAATCTTTATTAGTAGTTACTAATTTTGTCAATAGCATGCATAATCAATATGTATTAGAAAATAATACAAATACAACCACACATTTAAAAAATATGTTCTCTGTCATGCTTATGATATGTGCTTGCATTACTTACTATTAAAATGAAGTTCCAAGCTTCAACTTGCCTTTCTTTGATTCCACCTCTATGTTTAGGTTTACATCCAACTGTTTTGAGGTTTTGCATTGGTTTTCTTCTTTTTTCAAGAGATTGTCTTTACACCCTACTTCGTCACTATCAAAGTCCACTTTTAGATGAATTTATAATGAATATATAACTCTTGACTCAATGTATTTTTTGAAGTTCACCTTTACACCCAACTTTTCTCTTACCCTAGTCTTGTTCACTGTTTACTTTTCTCTAGAGATTCCTTTGCATAGGTCTTCAACAACTTTTTTCAAAGAATCCTGAATCTCAACCAACTTTTGTACTTAGAGTAGTATAAAAATCGTCAACAAGCTCAATACTTCCAAACCAACTTTAATACAATAACCACAAAGATTGCATGCCAACTTAATGCATTAGGCATAATTAGTCCAGGTGAAGGTAATGTAAGACATGATGAAAATGTTGTTTCTATTATAATGGGGCAGCAATGATTGATAGTTCAACAACTTCAATAACAACTTTAGATACAACACCCTCAACTACATTAACAACTTTAGATACAACACCCTCAACTACATTAACAACATTTTTTTTTAACTATAGCTACAACAACCTCAAGTACACCAATAATAACTTCAATTGCATTAACATCAACTTGAAGTACATCAACCACAAATTGCAACAATCCAAATTAATAATTCATATCTTAAAAACTTCTACACAYCCTTATCCATCTCACCTGGTTGAGTAAAGGATTGAATCAGTTCTCTACCTCAAGGTACATCAACAACCAATCATCAATTCAATGCTAAAGCTAACACTTTGTAAAAAGAAGCAATCCCAAGTCCTTTATGGATAGTTCAGATGGTTGAATATGCCCCAAGGGTCATTGAACCTTCAACTTATTGATGCAGATTGCCTTCATTCTTTGATTATGTACATCTCTTGTCTGATAAGAGAAGTAAAAGAGGGCTAGGTACCTTCTTGTGGAGATCTATTTAGATGGTGATTTTATTGTAATATTGTTGTATAGCTATAAGCCAATGTTTTTTGTTTTCAGGTTACAAGGGCTATTTAGAAGATAGGGTAGAATAGATAAGGATAATTACAACGATTGTTATATTAAGGAGAATAGTAATGTTTTGATTGCTAGTTTCTTAGTGCTCCTATGCACTTTTGAAATGTAACTTTGTTTCAACTTGATAAATAAAGTTATCAGTTTTTCCTTGGGAAAAAAAAACCCAACTACCAAGTAAAAAAAGCCCAAGGGTCACTGAACCTTCAACTTATTGACGTAGATTGCCTTCATTATTTGATTATGCACATCTCTTGTCTGATAATAGAAGTAAAAGAGGGCTAGGTACCTTTTTGCGAAGATCTATTTAGATGGTGATTTTATTGTAATATTGTTGTATGGCTATAAGCCGATGTTTTTTGTTTTCATGTTACAAGTGCTATTTAGAAGATAGAGTAGAATAGATAAGGATAATTACAAGGATTGTTATGTTAAGGACAATAGTAATGTTTTGATTGCTGGTTTCTTAGTGTTCCTATGCACTTTTGAAATGTAACTTTGTTTCAACTTGATAAATAAAGTTACAAGTTTTTCCTTGGGAAAAAAAGCCAACTACCAAGTAGGTTAATCCTAAGGATGCATGGCCCTTTCTATAGTTAAAAAATCTACAATACAAATTATATTTTGAACAATGGTCAAACAAGAAATATGTTGTACCTTGATGTTTATGTTTGATATCAACAATGAATAATTTAAGCTATATTCCTAAGAATGGGAAACATATAGTGGTTTTTTTTTTTTAGTTCAAGCATCTCACCATCAAAACATTTTCTAACCCCATTACTAAAAGATGCATTAGTCCCTACCATAACCCAAATACACAAAACAATGATGTTGTCACATGTTGAAAGATGAATACTATATACGGCAATAGAGATTGGTTACAATTTCCTTTATCATGAAGTAAATGATCATATCAGAGTTAACCTATTTTAAAATTCTAGAAGTATGAGCTTTATTTATAAAACTAGATTTGAAAATTAAATTTATATTTAAGATAATATTTTAACTTTGCAATAATTTTTATCTCTATTTTTTAAGTTTTGTCACATATTTGTATTATAGATATGAAAATGGAATAACACAATGGCAACCAAGGTTATCTTATTTTGATTTGTATTATAGATATGATTATGGAATAATACAATGAAAACCAAAGGTTATCTTATTTTGATTTTGTTGTGTTTGCATCAATTATATTATAGGAGTTGTACCTTTGTCTAATGTATGCAATATTATAAGATGAGTTTAAAGCGAAGTTAATTTTATTTTATTGCATAGGTATAAACATGGGTGATTACAATAATATTAATAGGTGTCATCACATGATTATAATAATTTATATTAGCAAAGACAATAATTTAATTGTAACTTAGTCCACATAATCATCATCACCTTCAAAACACATGATTTAAATGATCTTTAATTTAATTAATGACTTTTGAAAGAGTATCACCATGTTTTAAAAATAAGCTCAAAACCTACATCCAATGAATGCTCTACTTAGCAATTAAACCATAAGGGTAGAATTTTCATTTTACCTAGGTGCTAAACATGAGGGTAATCATTTTGTCAAATCACATTGGCTTTGCACCCACCCTCCTCCCTTTTTAAGTTATATCATAAAAGGAGTAAACTATAATGAAAATTAAACTTTTGTGTACAACATATTACTTTATATACCTTGCCTTATTAACCAAATTAGTTAGAGTTTAAAAATAGATTACAAATTCATTTTTAACATTTCTTTAATTTTTTTTTATTTTACAAAATCTAAATAAACATAATAATTGAAACAAAGCGTAAACATGATTAACTTAATAGATTGATTAGTATATTGATCATTGAATACTAACTTAAAATACGTTATTGCAAACTCCAAATGTTTTCATAATTAAAACATCACTTATGTTTATCAGGAGTTTCTTTATGAATGGGCGTATCTATCAGCATTTGCATTTAAGTTGTTTATATAGAATTGAGAAGAGAATTAATATGATTTTTTATATTTAAATTGGTAAAATAATATAAAATAAACACATGCATTGAACAAAGTTGAGTCGACTCACCATGAAATCAAGTCGAGGGCTAATGAGCTTTGAAAATTAGGTTTCAACTTGGCTCTAAGTGATTAGGGTTCATTGTTAGCTGCTCCCATTGTGTGAGGAGGAACCATGTCCAAAATATATGCCTCCTTCAAAGATATTGTTACCAATCCTATCTCAAAAGTTAACCATGATTCCACTACATCCCTAGTGGACACAACTCTTGCAACCTCTCTTAATGTGCCAGAAGACAAGGAGTAGATGGAACCACAATTGTAAGGTTTGGACTTAAAAAATAAGGTGGGTGGATGTTTAGGAAAATCATGTGACACTCCAAGCTATGTAGCGACCTCGAGACACTTCAGAGGAAGAATCCAATTCATGATGGGCCATGCCATCATATGAAAATTCTTGGACATGTGTCCCTTAGAAGCAATGCTAAAATGGTGGGTCATAACATACTGGAAACTCAAGGGAACCATTGACCTCGAGCTTGGAGCAAAGGGATTTTTCATTGATATTTTCTCTGCACGGAAGACAAAGAAGCCATTTTTGAAGAGGGCCCATACTTTTTCAGCTCCAATGGAATGTACATCTGAATCTGGGTGGAGAGGTTTGATCTAGACACACAATATTTTTCAAAATCCCTTGTTTGGATAAAACTATATTCTCTACCTTTTGAGTTTTCAGATGAAGAAACTCTAACTAGCTTCGACAACACCCTTGATTTCTATGTCAAATCCTTGAAGGCCACCAAGCTTGGTAAGTACACTTCTTATGCATGCATCTTTTTTTATATTAATGTCTTGCAAGACCTTCCAACATCTATAGCCATATCCTTCATAGATAATGAATGGCTTCAAACCCTAGACTAAAAGCACATACCTTTTAGATGCTGCAATTTCCATGCACATGAACACTTATTTTGGCATTGTCCTCTCAACTAGCAAATTCAAAACAATCTTGAATGTGAGAGAAAGGATGCAAAATGATTCATGATAGTTCATAGCAAGAGAAAATAAAATAGGTTCCTAATAATACCCATTCATGCCTTGGAGAAAACCAATGACAATCAATAAAAAAATAAACAATATGATGGGTCATGTAAGAAAACACCCCCTGACCCTAGCCAATCATAACTTATCTCTACTCCAACCCAAAAATAAAAGAGGGAATGAACCATCACTAAATGGATAAGGAGAATTGGGAAGTAGATACAAAGCATATGAAATTGGAGGCATACGAAAGAGAGGCTATGGAAAAGGAGCAAGACCACAATTCAAATGCACTCCCCTATTCGCAGACAATCAACAAAAATAAACTCCACTAGAAATAGAGGATGAATCTATAAAATAAATCTCATTAATGAGTGAGACAACCATAGATATGTACATGGAAGAAATGGATCTTTCTCTTTTGACCACACAATTTGATGAAGATTACATCAACTCATTGGCAACAAAATTAGGTAAGATTTATAAATAAATATTTAAATCAACTCATAAAGGAGGAAGTTGTAAGTTTTCCCCTAGCACCCTGGATAACCTAGGCCTCTAAACCTCCTTCCTATGGCCTTATAATATCTCAGGGAAGTCACTAGGTAGAAAAAAGAATAAATCCAAGCTTCAAGAGGAGGGAGATCACCACATTAACTCATGACAGGTGGAAAATACCTCAAGGAGAAATATCTCTTAACCCCCAACCAAGTTTAACCACGTGGGTCATTTCATGGAACATCAAGGGACTCAACTCTCCTAGAAAACAAAAATAACTCAAAGCGGAAATAAAGAAGGAAAACCCAGACATCCTCTTCCTTAAAGAAACCAAATTCTTGGAGAATTTTATTTAGTCTAATTATTCAAAGATCTAGTGGGGCAACATGGCAACGCGAATCAACGCACAAGGATTCTTGGGGGACTTATCCATTCTTTGGAACCCAATATTGATTAATCTCAGTAACCTGACAACCTATAAATGGTAGCAATTGGCCCACTTCAAGGTGCTTGGATCCCTTTCTATTAGATCCCTCACCAATTTATATGGGCCAACCAACCCTTAAGACAAGGATTCCTTCCTTTCCAATCTCCTTTTACCCCCAAATGCTTCTGGAAGCCTACATATAATTAGTGGTGATTTTAACATGATAACTTTCCTAGAGGGAAAAAAGGAGGATTTCGCAGGCTGGATGGTATTTGCAAAATTTTTGTAGACAACATTAAATAAATCCAACTAATAGATTCCACCCATAAAGTTATGCAAAAAACAACCAAATAACATAAAACTAGAAAGATAAGTAACTCCATGCCTTGATAATTAGGAATAAGAATGAATGAGAAGCCTATTCAAGGGGGCAATACCATTTTACAATATACCAAATGCACAAGATGAGATGCTCACTAAAACTAGGCCTCCTTGTTATATATAAGAGACAAAGGGTACAATTACAATTAAAGGGTTTAGTCGACCAATAACGACAACACTAATATAACAATATAAATGTAATAACTCAATATCTAGGTCTTAACATGCCCTTCCCCTTCAAACAAGTGTTTCCCTTAAGACTTGATTAACTGTGGATGCTTCTTCATGAAGAAATCATCTTCCCATGTCACCACCTCTTCTATAGGTAGGTTCTTCCACTTGATGAGGTACTCAATAATTTCTCAATTTCATAGTTGCTTGATCCTTGTTTCATATTTCTAGTTCTAGTATGATTTCCCCCCCTTCATCAATCCCTGAAAAAATATTACCTTCGTTAAGCAAGAAAAATGGAATACTAGATGTACACATGAATATGGATACAATTCCAATTTGTAAGCCATGCTTCCAATCCTCTTACATCACCTTATAGGGACTATACTACTTGGGTGCTAATTTATTGTCCTTTTTGTTGTTGCTTAAGAGACATATTTGTATGGTTTTAGCCTAAAAAATACAAAATCCCCCACTTCAAATTCCCTTTCACTCTAATATTAAATTGCTTTTTGTTTCATCCTATTTTGTGTTGGTTCTCTATGTGGTTCTCCACTGTTTGAACCTTCACTTTCCCTCTCAAGGGTGATGTTATGTATAGATGATGATAGCCATAAAGTGCCATACACATGGAAATTTTTGATGATGAATGGAAGGACATGTTCTACCACCATTCTACCAAGAGAAACCACTTGACCCATTGTGTCTATTTAAGATATATAATGTAACGAAGATACCCTTCTAGACATTTATTCACAATCTTAGTTTCCCCATCGAATTGAGGATGGCAAGAGGAGATGTGAGCCAATTGAGTGCCCAAATAAGAAAATACTTCAGTGCAAAAATTACCAATGAAAATTGGATCTCTATCACTTACAATAATATTGGGGATTCTATGTAGCTTCTGAATTGTTTCCATGAATGTTGTAGCTATTGTACTTGCTTTAAAATCATGAGAAAGAGAGAAAAAATGGGCATACTTCGTGAGTTGATCCACCACTACCATGAGGACTTTCTTTCCTTTGGACTTGGGTAGACCTGTAATAAAATCTATGGAGACCTCTTCCCAACATTGAATTGGTATGGCTAATGGTTGTAGGAAACCTAGGGTCTTGATTGTCTCCGTTATTTTGTTTGCAAACCAAACCGTTTAGCCACAAAATTTTGAACATTAGTTTTAAGATTTTTCCATAAAAAAATCTTCTTGATCCCGTGGTAATTTTTTAGGAATTCTAAATGTCCTCTTATAGGAGAAGTGTACAATTCCAAAAGGACATTCTGTTTGAGTTGACAATTCTTACATAAATATAGGCGATCTTGATACCACAGTGAATCATTCTTTCATAAAAATGTATCTAATGCACTTTGGTCATCTTGTAGTTGTTGAATGATCTTGCATACCTTCTAATCTTGCTTCTTCCACCCATTCAGATTATGGAATGGAAATAACACACAATAATCCATCCACGTCTTCTTCTTTCCTTGAAAGTGCATCTTCCACCACATTTTCTTTTTCTTTTTCTACATAATTCAAATTCATAATCTAGCATCTTTGTAATCCATTTTTGTTTCTCTTCTAAATATAATTGTTGTTCCAAGAAGTACTTCAAACTATCATGATCTATTTTTACCTTGAAGTGTCTTCTTATTAAGTAAGGGTGCCATTTATTAATTGCATGTAATATGGCCAACATTTATTTTTCATAAATGGGTTTGAGTAAGTTATTTCCTTTACATTGGCTTCTTTGAAAGGCAAGGGGCCCTCCTTCTTGCATTAGAACTGCACCAATGCCATGCTCTAAGGCATCACACTCCATAATAAAGGTTTTTTTGAAGTGAGGCGGGGCAAGGATATGAATTGTACACACAATCTCTTTAAGTTTTTCAAAAGCTTTGGTTGCTTCTTGAGTCCAAAAAATGCCTCCTTTTTTAATAATGATGTTAAAGGTGATGCTATTTGACTATAATTATTGATAAACTTGTGGTAATATCTTGTCAATTCTAAGAATCCTCTAAGATTCTTCAAAGTTTTGGGAATTGGTCATTCCATCATAGCTTTAATTTTAGTAGGGTCCACTTTGACACCTTCATGAGATACAATATGACCCAAATATTCCTCTTCTTGAACCCCAAAGGAACACTTGGAAGGCTTCACATATAGTTGTTTCTCTTCCAATAGTTTTAAGAGAATGTCAACATGTTGCACATGCTCTTCCTAAGATTTGTTGTAGATTAGTATATCATAAAAAAATACTAACACAAATTTTATTAGGAAGGTTTTGAAAATAGAATTCAACAATCTTTGAAATGTGGAAGGTGCATTAGTAAGGTAAAACAACATAACCAAAAAATCATAATGACCTTCATGTGTTCTAAAGTCTATTTTCAGGATGTTTTCTTATCCCATTATGATTTAATGATATCAAGAATGAAGATCCAACTTGGTAAAGAAAATTTCTCCTTGCAATTAATCTAATACATCAATGGCATGAATACAAAACTTATCTTTAATGGTCATTTTGTTGATCTCTTTATAATCTGGATGCATATGCCATGAACCTTCGTTTTTGTAAAGCATCATCGCTGGTGAAGAGAAATCACTTTGGCTAGGTTGAATGGTGCCAACCTATAACATTTCTTGAACCATATGCTCAATCTCACTCTTTTGTGCATATGGGTACCTGGAAGGACTAATGTTAGATGGTACACTTCCTAGTTGCAAATGAATAGCATGGTCACGATCTCGAGCAAGTGGAAGACCCTTAGGCATCTCTTGAAATACCTTGAATGATTTTTAATAAATTTTTGGAGATCCACAAGAGTAGAGGCTCTAGGTGTTTGTGTTAATATTAAGGTAGCTTCAGGAGCTATGAACCTCTATTGTGACCTTTGACAAGATTAGAATATTTCGGAAGGAAGCAAATAAATGAAGGAAACCCTAGCCAAGATTTTGACTGACAATAGATAATTAATATGAATTAATTAGTACCCAAAAGGAGAAGTCGTCCCCAGTAAGTCTGCCAGAATCACTATAAATACAGAGCGTCAGTCTCTCATTTGACACACTTCTCAGAATTGCAGAGATCAGTTTC
The DNA here is from genome assembly GCA_009831015.1 of Picea engelmannii. Classification (NCBI taxonomy): domain Eukaryota; kingdom Viridiplantae; phylum Streptophyta; class Pinopsida; order Pinales; family Pinaceae; genus Picea; species Picea engelmannii. Next base: position 51,692 of record ML805778.1, on the reverse strand, counting down.
TGTGCACTGCAGTCCAACAATTTTGTGCACAAGTCCTGGGGAAAGTGCTGCGCCAGTTTCTGGGTGGGACTATCTGATTAGCTTGGTTACTTCTTGCTTGGTGCATTAACCTCTCTTGGCTATTGGATTTCTACCAAGATTCTTTTCTCTGTCAAGGTCAAGGTTCTCGGAGGGTGGCTTCGGCCTATGGTTGGGTGACAAGGGTATTGTCAATGGTAAAATGAGTACAATATTTCATATTCTAACAGGTTATGGGGCCACATCTCCTTCATTCACTCTAACCGCTGGAAGGAAACATAGCCATTAGGATATTGAGCTCACTGAAGAACTGTCGCTAGGGTTACTAGCAGGACCAACTTCCAAGACACTGCCGCTAGGGTTACTAGCAGAAGCAGTTGCAGAAAGACACATTGTGATGGAGCATCTTTCTCAAAGATAAGATATTCAGATGCGCCCTAACTCAACGCACCTTTTGGCTCTCTCAGAAGACATAAACAATGAAGTTGAAGTTTTGGATCAAGGCATGACCAATTACTAGTCAACCAAAGACATGAGTGAAACAATCAGTCTTCTACACTACTCAACACTCACTGGAACGATTGAAGATGACATGTGGATAACCGATAGCGGAGCTTCTAGGCACATGACGGGAGATCAAGCCAGACTCTCAAATCTAAATGAGAAGAAGACCTCGTACAAGGTAGAGCTTGGAGACAAAACCACTTACCCCATGGAAGGATTTGGACAAGCCTCCATCAAAATGA
>ML805778.1:31985-45047 GCA_009831015.1 Picea engelmannii | reverse complement strand
GCTTAAACAAATGGGGCTTTGTCCCATATCAAATGATAACATAACACTTGGCGGGAGTTATAACCATTGGAACCATATTATAAAACGAGCGCGTGCCAAACCATAACACATAACCGTGGTCACATATATATGAAAGCGCGCGACCAAGGGCTGGGCTAGGCCCGGCCCGGTCGTGGCCCAAAACCATACCAACAATCGACTTTATATTAAATCCGAAACACATATATGTCAAGGCATAAGTGATAGCCCAATTGGTTATTGGAGTTTGTGGAATTTTATGCGGCGGGGAGGTCTAGGGGTCGAACCCCACAGACTCCATACATTTTAACAAACAACAATGACAACCACTACTAGGGTGCCACGTGGAAGCCCATGATTGGGCCACGTGGCACCCAATCACTCGCTCGAACAGTGCCAAGTGTTAACTTCCCATTCGATCACCTATCATCCAATAATAAACTGTCACGTCACCACACATACGGTCGTATGACTCTGCCACGTCAGCCTGTGCGGACTGTACAGTCAACATCAAATTTTTTTGCCTGTTTGACTTAATGAACAGATCTCTATATCTCTCGCTCCTGACATCCGTTTGAGATGAAACGAGTTGCATTGGGTTCGCAACGACGAGGCCTACACTCTCGTCCAGTTTGAAGCAATTTTGAGCAATTTGAATTTTTGAGCAAAATTTGATCCCCTGATCAGAAAGTTATGATAACTTTCCCAAGGGTTGTTTTTGGTGTTTTTTAGGCAATGGTTTTTCATCCCATTGTATTGTAATTCTGGGAAAGGAATCTAATGTGGGTGAACGGATTAGGGTTTAGGATGTCGCGAGATCCCATACATTGTATTATAATGGTGAAGATAACATAATGAGAGTTAGAGGTGCGTCTCTAAACATTTTGTTGGTTTTCCCAGTTAAGAGTTTCCAAGTTAAATTTTTGAGTATTATGTGTGAATGCTAATGTTTTATAAAAAATCAGTGTGTGAATTGCTATACTGTAAAGGTTTAAAACATACATTTGGTATCAGAGAAGTTATTGACTTCAGGGGGTCACCTTTGTTGCTGAAGGTTTGGTTATCTTGGGTCTATGATAAGATTGGTTTCAATGGGAGCTCTGTGGTGGTTATTATTGTGGTGAAAGAGAATGGAGAGAAATTCTAAGATAGAGATTGAAAATTTAATGGGAAAATATTTGAGATTTGGAAGCTGAAGATGGAGGACCTTTTGGTAGATAAAGAACAATGGGTTTCTATGGAACTTGGTACTGCACCTATGAGTATGATGACATAAGACTGGATGAAGTTGGATAGGAAGGAAATTAGTAAAATTTGGTTGTGTCTTTCATATTCAATGTTACTGAATGTACCAGGAGAAGCTACAACCAAGGAATTATGGGATAAGTTAGGGGATTTGTATCATTCTAAGTCCCTGGTAAATAAAATTTTCCTTTGAAAGAAGTTGTATCTCCTGAGGATGAATGACAGAGACTCAGTGATAAAACATCTAAATTCCTTCAATACTAAAGTATGTTAGTTTTTATCTATGGATATTAAAATTTCTGATAAAGGTAAGTGAATTAGTTTACTGTGTTCATTGTGGGATTTATGGGATAGTATGGTTATAGCTATTGGTAGTAATGTGACCACATTAAATTTTCATGATGTGGTTTCATCCTTGTTATCAAAATAAATGAGGAGGAAAATCATGAATAGCCAAAGTACGAATGTTTTATATGTAAGAGGACATACCCTAGATAGAAATAAAAATAAGTCCTCAAGTGGGAGATATAAATCTATACAAGGTAGATCTAAATATCTAGGAAAGTCCTTAAAGAAATGTTGAAAATGTCATAAAGAAGGGAATTTCAAGAAGGAATGCATATCAAAAAGTGTTGAGAGAATGAATGGATCTGATGACGTTCCTTCCATAGAAGGGAAAGTGTCCTCAAAATATGGAGGGGATGTGTACTTGGCTTCTTCAAGAGCACATGTAGATCATGATGTATGGATGATCGATTTAGGTGCTTATTTTCATATGACTCCGCATGGGAATAAAGGTGTTGAGGACATATACCGATGGAGATTTAAGTGGGAATGAATTTGAGGAATTCTGTTAGAAGTGTGATATAGCGAGGCATAATACTACTCCATACACAATTCAATAGAATGAGGTTGTAGAAAGGATGAATATGACACTAATGGAAAAATAAAGGAGCATGCTCAATGGTGTTGAGTTAAGACATGAATTCTAGGTAGAGGTGGTGGGTATTGCATCTTACCTAGTAAATAGATAACCCTCATCAGTGTTGGTGGAAAAAACTCTGCATGAGGCATGGACTAGTAAGAAACCCTCTCTTGAACATCTTAGAGTGTTTTTGTTTTATGCTTATGTACATGTTCTAAAGGAAAATAAGAGTAAGTTGGATAATAAAGATGAAAAGTGTACATTTATTTTTATAAAGATGGTATAAAAGGCTATAAACTTTGAAATCTAGAAACTAAGAAGGTTTTCTATAGTCAGGATGTTTTCTATAGAGAGGTTAAATATGTTCCCAAACACGAAGTCCCACCAAAAGAAAAAGAACCAGAGAAAATAGAGTTTGAGTTGGAGGGTGAAAAATCTGTCTCAACAAAAGAACATGAATCAAAAGAACAAGAACCTCACACTCTAGTATTGAGGAGATCGATTCGAGAAAGAAAACAACCATAAAGGTATTCTCCACTTGATTTTAATTCTATTTTTGCTTTGTCTATTACTGATGATGATCCTAGAACTTGTAACATATATAAAATATTAAAATAAATAAATAAATACAAATAACTAATAACTAATAATTAATAATGAAGATACATGAAATCCTAGTGAAAGGACACATCTCTTCATGAAAGGGAACCTTGCGTGGGTATATATACAACCCTCATTCTCAATCGTAATCATTTATTATCAATCTATCTTTTATACAATTCTATAATATAATTTACAGTCCTACATCGATTATTGTGTTATATCCTTTCTATTTTGGATATTTTCTGTATGAATAAGATTTGTTTATCACATTGGTATTAGAGCTTCGTCTCGATCTGAATTTTTTCCAACCCCATTGTTTCAAAGTTTCTCCGAGTCATTGGTATTTGGACACAACTTGGCCCTTGTCCATTCATCATTTAGATTTCCGAAAAAAAAATACAATAACACTAATAATAAGTCGTTCAATTGCAAAATTGAAGAAACACTGATTCAAGAAGATTTCAAAGGCAAAAGGTGAATAAAATGGTATTACTTAAGAAGTTAATCTTTTCCTTCAAAGATAATAAGAGTCTGTACATTTCAATTAAGTTCCCTACAAATCATTTGTGGGATTGTACAATGATTGGGCCGTACTATATGTCCGTACTCTCTTCCAGACATAAATCAACTAAAATTTAATTTTGTTGTAACTGTTTGTAACCCACCATCTGTGAAAATACTTCGTAAGAACAATTCGATGCCCATCCCAAGATGCCATATTCAACATTTGTAGTCCATACAAAATTATAAGCCATACCATCCGTAACACACCCAACCCCTAAATAGCCTTCTTAGGGGTGGGGCATCAATTGTTTTCACTTTCCCTGGTTCATATTCAGTCCCTTGCTTAAGAGAAGCCCTCTTAATCAGTTCCTCCAAAGCTTACATCTCTTACTGTGTGCTTAAAACATCTAACGGGGTCTTCCTCATGACCCCAGGCTGAAAACCGCGAGCTAAGAAACTGCATTAGCAAGGTTTCAATACTTCAGAATTTCCCAAAATTTGGGAGTTCCCAAGAGTGTTGTCTAATCTTAGATCACTAAAAAATAGGGGGGGGGGAATCAATGACCTACACCATCTGCCAAGATCTACGGTTAAAAGGAGTTTCATCGTTCAACGTTGAACATTCCTATATCCTAATCCCTGAAGTCCCATAGTCTCACCACATGCCCCTAGCCCTTCGGCGTTCGATGATTCTCATTGGATGTTTCTAAATTATAACATGCCCCAAAATCCCCAAAGTTACCCAAACTTATAGAGTATCACATACGTCACCAACCACGTTGGATAGGTAGTCACATACCAAGAACTGACACGCGGTGAATGTCAAGGGGTGACACATGTCCTCGATAGGGGGTGACATGTTTCATTCTCTAACAAGCATAATGGGTATGTGAATCCTCCAAAACTGGGTGACATGTGGCATGCGTAATGCGCGTCCACATCACCTCGGATGTCATCATCGAGCCACGCCATCTTAGACCGATAACTACCCATCCCTTTGACCTAATGGTCAATGGGATTCCACATAGATCCTTATATCTACGACTCTCGTTACTTCGCCGCTCCGACTTCGGAGCTTACTAAACCCTCTCGTCGAAAATTCCTCGAAGAGATAAGTCTCTGGACTATGGGATCTTGTGCCATGTGTCCTTTTCGACCAACGGTCGAGATCCACTTTGACACTCATGACATCAACGAGTTCATACTTCGTAAACTCTCAGCAGGTTTCCTCCAGAGTACATAATCTCTAGACTATGTGATCACTTGCCACGTACCCCCTCATCCGATAGTTCTAGTTCAATGGTCAACACTTGACGGGGAACGTGTAGGGGCCACATGTTTCTCCACGACACATTCTCGGTTAGTCAAGTAGCCCAAGGTGGGTCCCTTAGATCGACGGTTTGGAAGGATCCCAAGGGAATCCAAGGATCGACAGTCCACGTTACTTCGACAGTTCGAAATTCGAGAGTTAGGTGAGTGTGTCTCTCAGCTTTCCCTTTGGACCACGCCAGATCTATCGCCACGTGTACCTAGCGCCTATGACTAGGATTTACTCCGGCTTTCCGACCTCTGGGGAAAACTCACGCGTGTCTAAGTCGTCTGATACCCAAAGTCCTGGAAAACCGTGGATCTGTGGACACATGTCCCTCCAGTACAACGGTCCAGATTTACTCCGTGACTCCGATGTTCGAGAGTTTCGGTCCAAGACCTTTCCAAATCTCCCGAATTAAGACTTCTCCAAAGGTCTTAACACCTCCCCTTCTATGCCTGATCTAACGACTGAGAGCGATCCATACTGAATCCCTAGATCAACTGTCCTCGTCAATTCATGACTTTGGCCTTCAAATACTTTCGAAAATTGTGGAGTCACAAGTACCGAAGTCTCGAAGCCGAAAGAGCTAGCTCCTTTTAGACTAGCGCATGGTTCCTAGGCCCTGGTTACATGGGTCCTTTGGGAAAACTTAAGGGCTAAGCATGAATCTGTTCTCATAGAAAATGGGTTAAGGACATGGGCATGATCCCTCGGTAAGATGGGTGAATAGTCTAAGGGAAAAACGCCCTTCTCCCACATAATTCAGACTTAACATTCTCGCTAAGTTAAGCTTCACAGGGTTTGTAGGACTTAGACATTTCAGTCGATCCTACCCCGACCCTCTTGCGGATTTCCATTCCATAACTATCTAGGAGAAAAGTTGAGATAAATTGAAATCCATGAAATATAGTAGTTTATAGAAATCATAGAGATTTACTAATGATTGTTCAAATGTCGAAAGACTGAAACATAAAAACAGACATTTCATCATCACATCCAATATAATGCACAAAGTATGAAAATACTTATCAAAACTGGAAAATGTGAAGCAACTGTTGAAAGGGGTGCCTGTTTCCTCCCAACCATAGGCATATTCACTCTTGACGGATTTACCATTGGCCACCCCTRAGATAGACCATGATGCTTTGAGAGAGATTCTTTCTCTTTGCTCCATAAAAGTTAGGGACGAAGGTTACTCTCCTTCTCCCACATGAACCGAGTATCTGGTTTTCTCTACTCCAAGAAAGGAGGTCTGCATGAGTACTTACTTARCCACTCGTCAGTCTCATTTATYAGYTTGTAGAGAAACCCTGCCCATGGATTCTTACAGCCAGATCGAGCTTACTGCTCAACTTTTTCCTCTCAATTTCAGAATCAAAGTCTGTTCATTTCTCTTCTCGGGAGAGTGTTTTATCTACTCTACTATATTGCAGATCTATCTCTGTCCCTGAATTACCTCATTTATTTCCTTCCTCAACAAGGTTGCGTGGGTACGAATCCCAATTCATGGTCAGGATGGGAAGCCTTACATATGGGTACCCTTCCCCATCTCCTCATTAACTCTTTAGGATGGCCTTCCAGCTACCATCCTGAATGGTAATTCATTTATGGGTTAGAGGGATGTTGAGAAATTACACCCAATAGGTACTAGTCAGGTGAGGGTCATCTCAACCATACTTGGTTTCCTTTCACCATCCCTCTCATAGCATCCATGGTTTATCTTGGCAAACTTTCCCCCTTTCAGCAGTTGCGCAACACATACTCAAATTCAAATTCTAATAATAATAGAAATTCATACATTAACCCTTTTATACAAGGGTTCATCAAACCAAACATTCATACATATTTAGTCCACCATAGTCTCTTGGCCAGTTATAGTTATATTTACAAATTGGGGGAAACAAGGGTATTGCAATCCCCTCCTCCTTAAAGAAACATCATCCTCGATGTTCTATCTTTCGATGTGCTCTGTATGTACATAAGTAAAAAACAATGGATATGCCTGTCTCATGGCATCCTCCAATTCCCATGTGGCCTCATCTCGGCCAAAGTATTTCCAGTGCACCTTGACCCGTGCAATGGTTTTGTTCTTGAGTGGGGTTCCTTCCTGTCTATTATAAATTGAGGTTCTGGAAGGAACTCTCCCTTGGGTTCCAACTGAATCACAGACCAGTCAATAATATGATTAGAATCATGTACATACTTATTTAATAAAGAAACATCGAAAACATTATGTGCCTTCACAGTGGGAGGAAGTGCTAGCTGATAGGCTACTGGTCCCACTCTATCCAAAACTTCAAAGGGTCCACAATACCGAGGTTCTAGTTTGGCACAAGATCCCATCCTTAAGGAGATTCTCATGGGTCTAACTCAGAGATATACATGATCCCCTACTTTGAACTCTCTAGGAGTCCTTTTCTGGTCTGCATACCTCTTTTGTCTATCTTGGGTTGTCTTCATATTTTGCATGATCTGAATCACTTGTTGTTACATTTCCTTTAGCATATTTTCCCAATTGTAACTCTGTCTAATGGGTTGTTCCAACTGTTTGTAATGTTGCATTGCCTTCCATAGAGGGCTTCAAAAGGACTAATTTTTAATGACTCTTGATAACCATTGTTGTAAGAAAATTATACCAGTGGTAGGTAGTCCTCCCATTTCTTGGGTTGATGCATTACATGCATCCTCAACATGTCTTATAATACTTGGTTTACCCTCTCTATCTTCCCATCAATTTGAGGGTGATAGGCTATACTAAATACTAATTTTGTTTCAAGACCAACAAACAAAGATTTCTTAAAGTTTGAAGTAAACTTTGTATCTCTGTCGGATATAATCTCCTTAGGCATGCCATGCAGTCTGAATATCTCTTTCATGAAGATGTTGTCAATATCTATTGCCTTGCAAGTTGACTTGATAGGTATGAAGTGAGAAACCTTGCTCAGTTTTTCCACAACTACCATGATGGCATCATTATTTTTAGTTGATATTGGTAATCCTGTGATGAAATCCATGGAGACAGTTTCCCATTTCCGTTAGAGAATTGGTAGGGGCTGCAACAAACCTTCTGGGTGTCGATGCTCTACCTTGACTTGATGAAATTCTAGACACTTATCCAAGTAATCAACTATGTCCTTTTTCATTCCAAACTAATAGAATAGATTTCTAGTGGTCGTGATCATTTTCTGATAACCAGGATGACTAGTATATGGTCTTTTGTGTAGTTCATCTATTATGAACCTCTTCAAGTCTTCACAATTTTGAATGTGTAACCTTCCCTTGTAAGTCAACAGGTCATCATTGAGCATATGATCACCTGCATACTTCATCCCTGTGGGCTCTTCCTTAAGGTATGATGTCACGATCTTGAAAAATGTATATGTTTCTTGTGCAGTTCTTACCCTCTCTTTAATGTTTGATTCACTGACGCTTACAATTGCTAAGTGAACCACTTTCATGCTTCTACTGAGGGAATTAACCACCCTATTATCCTTTCCTTTGATATGTTTGATTTCAAAATCAAACTCACTAAGGAGATCCATCCACCTAGCTTGTCCCACATTGAGTTTTGGTTGGTCAAACAAATACCTCAATCCACTATGGTTTGTCATAAGTACAAATCTCCTACCTAGGAGGTAATGCCTCCACATATTTAAATCATGCACTATGACAACCAATTCCATATTATGGGTCACATAATTGACTTCATGCTCATTGAATTTTTTGTATTCACAACAAATCATGTGTCCTTCTTGCATAAGGAATCCTCCGAGGCCTTCCTTGCAGGCATCTGTATACACAAGGAAGTCTTTGTTTGGATCTGGAATCTTCAACATAGGTGCAATGGTTAGAAGGTATTTCAACTCTTGAAATATTTCTTCACATTCTGATGTCCAAATGAATTTAACCCCCTTTTTCTGAAGGGAGGTGATTGGGAAACCAATCTTGGAGAAACCTTTTATGAATCTCCTATAATATCATGCAAAACCCATAAAGGATATGATATCAGATACATCCTTTGGGGTAGGACAATCCATCATGTATTTAATCTTGTCAAGATCAACTGCCACTCCTTCCTTAGAAATAACATGGCCTAAGTAATAGACTTGTTTCTAGAAAAAGTCACACTTACCGAGATTAGCATAGAGATGATGTTCTCTTAGTACCTAGAGTACCAACTTGAGATGTTCTTCATGCTCTTCTCTATTCTTGGAATAGATTAGGATATCATCAATAAAAACCAACACAAACCTATCCAATAACTTTTTGAATACATTATTCATTAAGCACATAAAAGTGGTTGGTGCATTGGTAAGCCCAAATGACACCACCACAAATTCCTAGTGACCATATCTTGTCCTAAAGGTTGTCTTGCGGATATCTTCATATTTGATTTGGACATGATGGTATCTAGACCTCAAGTAAATCTTGGAGAATATGGTAGCACCCCTTAATTGGTCAAACATGTCATCAATCCTTGGCAAGGGATACTTATTCTTGATGGTCATATTATTGAGTTTTCTATAATCAATGCACAGTATGAGTGTGCCATCTTTCTTTTTCACAAACAAGGCTGGTGATCCTCATGGAGACACACTAGGCCATATGTAACCTTTGTCCCACATCTCCTTCAACCGGAGTTTGAGCTGAACTAGCTCTGTTGTACAAATTCTATAGGGTGTTCTAGACATTGACACTGCTCCTAGCACAAGTTCTATTGAAAAGTCAATATCCCTTCTTGGAGGTAGACCTGGTACCTCTTCTGGGAATACATCTTTATACTCTCTTAATATGGGATGGTTCTCTAGGCTGGGTTTTTCATCCTCAATAGAGTTTAGTACTTGGATTGCATACAAGGGACATCCATTTTTGCAATACTTCTTCACTTGGAGGGCTGATATTTGTCCCACTGAGACAAACTTTTGAATAGCTTGTAGGTTACCTTCCTTCCTTCCTTCTTCATTTTCACACTCAAAAGTTTTACTGTAACAGTCCAAATTGGTTTTTTGGGTAGCCAACCAGTCCATGCTAGTCAACAGGTCATAGGAACCTAGAGGAAGTATGTTTAGGTTTTCTTGGGTGGGAAACCCACTCATGACAAGTTGGCATGCTGGTATCAATTCTGTCACTTTTCTTTTGGTTCCAGTGTCTAGTTGTACCAACCATGATTTAACATGTTTAACTTGTTGCAATTTACATTTCTCAACAATTTGAGGGGAAACATAACTCAAATTAGAACCAGGGTCAATTAAAATGGAAACATGATGGTTGGAAATCGTACCTACCATCACCACCACTGAAGCTTGGTGGTCAACTTGTCTATTATCCAAGGATGCATAAATTTGTGGCAGGATCCTAGCCACATCATTGACTTTAGTAGCCTCTTAGACGTTGTAGACCCTCCCAGGGTTCTGTTGCCTATGCAGACAATCCCTCAACAACTGTTCCTCTTCACAACCCCAACATTTCAAGATTTCTCTCTTCATGTTATCAGTCTTACTTGGACCTACTTTGAATGGTTTACTTCCACTCTGGGATGGAAAATTTTGTTGATACACATTTCTAGCATTAAGGCTCATCCTAGAATTCTTACTAGGGCTCTTAAATCTTGAGGATTTAAACCCCTTCTTCTTGAATTCCAAATTGTTTTTCTTCTTCCAGTTTTCACGAGGTTCTGTCTTACTCTTGAATTGCTCATAGTAATACCTTGATTTTTGAATAGTATCTTCTAAGGTATTTGGCTCACCAAATTCAATTATTTCCAAGTAGGAATGAGGTAAGCCACTAATAAATTGTTGCATATTTACCTTTTTATCTTTTATATAGGGCACATACCTCATCAAATCGAGAAATTTGTTGATATACTCATCTATGGTGAGTTTTCCTAGCTTGAGTTCATAGAAATCTTTGGTCTTCCCATCAAAGTAATTTTCATACAAGTAATTCTTCTTGAAGTATTTCTCAAATTCTTTCCATGAAAAGTCCTTCTCATGGACTCCTTTCACATTCCTAAGGTATTCCCACCAAATGGAATATTTCCCATTCAGGTTGAAAATGGCTGTCCGAGCCTTTATGTTTTTAGAGTAGTCATGGATCCAGAAGTGATTCTTCAAGCCGAGCAACCAAACTTTTTCTTCTTCCCCCTTCTTAATCTCTCCATTGAAGGTGGGTGGTTTGGATTTCTTGAATTTTTCAGGGTCACAACTCTTAGAATGTTTCCTCTTCTTTCCTCTTGTCGGAGAGTGGGAACTAGTTTTACCACTAGAAGATTCCTTGGATTTGTCAGTGTACTCACCAGAGGAATCTTCCATTGAATGTATCTTAGCTCTATGTTGGGCGTTATTTGAGGTGATCCTCTTGGTGTGGCCACTTTCAAAACTATGATTCTGTATCTTAGGTGGACTTGGAGTTTTCTTAGTATGATACATGTCCACATGACTGGAAGCTGGATCATGTTGCAGTCATCTTTGTATATATGATAGAATTTGTAGTAGGACTGCGTTAATTTCTGTCTTCTTTTATGTAACACACCCACTACGGGAGCTAATATTTTTCGCCTTTTTCTTTCTTCTTCATTGTTGAGGGATAGAGTCCCCGAATTCTTACGAGGTTCTGGCGTAGGCTAGGTCTTCCAATCGGGACCTTCACCCAACCAATTCACAGATTCTTCTGTTGAAAATCTGTAGTGTACAATTCACGCACCAAGTGTAGGATTTACTTCCACGTGTCCATCGGTTGTGATCCTGGGCTAAGTCAAGAGGTGCCTTTCGCATTTCGGGACTTCGGACACCTGGAGTTCGAAATACAAGGAAGCCGAATTCTTCGACACCTCAGAATCCGAAATCCTAATCAAACCAAGACTTATCCGGGATTTAACCTACTGGGACTTCGTGTACCGGGATTTCACGATGTATGGAGATGAGGGTTCATACCTTTCGATTTCTCAGGTGCCGCAACACCGAAGCCCATATATCTGCTAGGCTCATTTCAGGGTTTCGCGAGTAGGGAGTTCACGATATGCGAAGAAAAGGGGTTTGTCCTTGGGTATGCTGGGTGACGAAACGCTGAAATACCAAACTCCAGCCATGCTATACTGTTTCGGGGTTTCTTACATCGGGGATTTCATGATATGCGAGGACGAGGGGCCTCGCATCTAGGATATTCGGGAGCCGAAACTCCGAAGCTCATATATCCATTCCACTCACTTCGGGGTTTCGCAAGTCAGGATTTCGCAATGTGCAATGACAAGAGGTCTCGTAACTGTGTTTTCCAGGAGCTGAAGCTCCGAGACGCTGATATATGTATATATATATATACAATGCTAAGTTCATTTTCTGGGTTTCGCAAGTTGGGGATTTTGCAACTAGCGGTTGCAAGAGAACTTACTCTTAGGTATCCCGGGTGCCGAAACACCGAAACATCAAGAGTCAAATCCACGTTGGACCATTTCGGGGTTTCGCTAATCGGGATTTCGGGATTGGAGAGTACAAGGGGACTTGCCTTTAGATATCCCGGATGCCTAAACACCGAAACATCAAATTCTAATCACGCTATACTCATTTCGGGGTTTCTCAAGTCGAGATTTCGCATCTGGCGAATACAAGAAAACTGACCCTTGGGTTTCCCGATTGCCGAAACACCGAAACACCAAGACTTAGCCACGCTAGACCTTTTTGGGGTGTCATACTTCGGGATTTCGCGATGTGCGATGACAAGAAGTCTCACATCTGGGTTTCCCGGTTGCCGAAATTATGAAACGCCGATATATGTATATATCTATCTATCTATGAGGCTAAGTTCATTTTGGGATTTCTCAAGTCGGTATTTCGGGACTTGCAAGAGTAAGGGAACTCGCCCTTGAGTATTCTGGGTACCTAAATGCCGAAATATTGAGATACCGAGCTCTAAGAGACCCACTCTCAGTGAAAGGTTTCCAAACTTAGGCCTTAAAGTCCTTCATCGGGTTCCTGGGTAGATTTTCACCCGGGTTTACGATCAGACTGGAGGGTCTTCTTAAATCCCTGAGCTATTAAATTTTGTGATAGGTAATAAGAAAATTCAGGATTTTACCAAGGCGGTAGTCTTTTCAGGGAACTTACCCCGACTCTGGAATATAAGGGAACGATCCCGAAAGGGTGTCCCTATGGGGAAATCTATCCAGGGCAGCATGAGAGACAAATAAGGGAAACAAATATTCCAAGAACAGACTTGAAAACTGAATTCGTTCAAATACATACACACACACACACACACACACACACACACACACACACACACACACACATATATAAGGCGATAGTCTTTTCAGGGAACTTACCCCGGCTCTGGAATATAATGGAACGATCCCAAAAGGGTGTTCCTGTAGGGAAATCTATCCAGGGTAGCATGAGAGACAAATAAGGGAAACAAATCTTCCGAGAACAGACATGAAAACTGAATTCATTCAAATACACAC
>ML805778.1:0-15900 GCA_009831015.1 Picea engelmannii | reverse complement strand
CCCTTGAAAATGACCAAATCTAGTCAAAAAATTCCCTTTTGACTCTCATCTCCAAGAATGGCCTTCAGATTTTGATTTGATAATTCATAAACAACTTATTGAAGAAGATTTCAAACCATTCAAACCCAAAAAATCCCGATCTAGGAAAAAATTCGACTATTCTGGCCGTGACAGGCTTTCACCAGCTAATTTACTCGAAAATCCTCTCCTTAGCTGGTGAAAGGTGGAGCTTTCACCAACTAACTAGTTATAATTCTTCCTTCTGCGCTGGTGAAAGCGCAGAGTTTTTCAAAATCAAATTTCTCAGTCATGGAGAGTCCGTTTTGCATGCTTAAATAGTCGATCGACATCTACAAATCCTAATATTTCCAATGGTGCTTTCAAATATTCATTTGGAGCTATGAAAGCTAGTAAAATATTCCCTACAATATTAAGCATAATTTTTTCAAAAATGTCAGTGCATTTTTGATCGCTAACATTTGGATCCAACTGGGATGGAGACCTCCCTGCGAGGTCTCCAAGAACCTGGAAGACCTTGTGCCTTTATTATTTGGCATGGAGTCATTTAGCCTTTACAATTTGTCATCTGGCTATTTTCCGAAGTTTGTTGTTGTCTTTCCCAATCTTCTTTATCTGTAGCATGTCTGCTTCAAACTCCTGGAAATATTGTTTGCACCTTGACGTGGCATCTGTTGTGGAAATATATTCATTAAGAAGAAAAGTGTTGAACATAGACAAGATGGTGAGATATGTAACCATGATTTTGAAAATTCCAGGGTAACTTCAAGCTTGAAATGAGAGTATTGCAGGCAGCTTGAGGTCTTTGACTTTTCGTTTTCCAACAGCTTCAGATACAAATAATTTTAGATCCTTTGATGTGTGCAGATAGCCTTCCAAGGCTCGTAGATGTGCTTTGATCATGACAGAATCGAATTTGCTATCTTTGGCAAAAACAACTATTTCTGTGCCCCAAAAATAGGTGTCTAATCTGACTTTGGCACCTCTTCAAACATCTTTTTTTATCAAATCCCGATCTTGAATTTGATGTGTAAATTCAATATGCATCTTTAGAAACTATTTTCAGGATGTTTGGTTCAGAAAAACTTTGATCTGGGAAAAAATATACCTTCGTTGTCCAGTCTCAGGTTTCACCAGCTATTCCGCCTTAAGATTTGCTAGTTAGCTGGTGAAAACTCTGCCTTTCATCAGCTAACTGGTTATAATTCTGCCTTCTGTGCTGGTGAAAGTTCTGTTTTATCTTTGAGAAGAAAATAATGCAGAGCAACAATGATCCTGCATAGAGTGTTAGATTCTTCAACAGTTTCTCGATAAAGTGTTGTCGACACTTGATGTTTGAACCTCAGGTGACCTGCAATGCTTGATTCAAGAATTGATATGCTAAGCAAGCGAGGAAAAAACAAATTAGAGATATAGAAATAATTTAAGCAATGACACCACAGCTGCAGAGCATACAAAAGAAAATCCAAATGCACAACTGTTGTTATCTATGGCAGGAATTTGATAGCAGCGCAAGAAGGATCTTCTTTCTAGGGCATATGGAAATTTCTTGATCAACTTCTTTGATCATTCCCTCAAGCTCAACAATACCAAATTCCTGGCAGATTTGATGAAGCTCATCCAGATTAATTTGCCTGCTTCCGTTGTTTCCGAAATGAAAAAAGGAAAAATGGGATGCTCCTCACGTTCCATCTACTTATGTAAAAACTGAATTTCTTACTTTGAATATCCACTCGAGTCAAAATATGGCTTCTGTTGAGCCCTTCTTAGGTTTAGCTACATTCAAAGTTGCACCCATCCCTGTTGAGACCCTACAACTCAGAATACAGACTTTGTCAAGAGGAGCCTTTGGATTAATTTTGGCAACACAACCGACATGCACAACTCTATACTCCCTGAAAGTTGATGTACCAAGGAAGTGGTAAATCAGTTTCCCATTAATTGAAAACCTTGAATTTCCATCAATTATTGCAACCCCTTTGTCAATATTAATCCTAAGCAGATCACACATGTTGCTTTCCTCTGACTTGCAGTGTCTGCATTCTCCACATTCTCCAGTAAATACAGGAAGCACAACGTCACCCTCCTTGAGGTCATCCACCTTGAGGTCATCCACCCCTTCTCCAACACTCTCAATAAGTCCAGCTCATATTCAATTTTGATCCCTCTCTGTTCCTTCAACGTCATAGGCCTGAATAGCACTACAGGATATCAGAATTTTGTAGCACAATCTTCTCTAGGAGCTCAATCAACTCATGTGGGAGATCAATAGTCATGAATGATTTCACTGTTGCAGAGACCTGATCTGGATTCTTACTTTCTGGTAAAGCAGTCGATACAACCTGGTCAATGATTTGCCTTCTGAATGGATTTTCAGGAGTGGGTATTTTTTCCCAGAGCTCGGGCTCCATCCGCTCAACAACATACCTGGCTTGGAGTTTGAACAGAGAATTTTTATTGGTAATATCAATAAGTTCATTGTCACATTGGCCCCGCATATATGCAAAAACTGCCAGAGTTGGATTCCTTTTCTCACAGTATTTACTCACCACACGTGAATCATAGTAGGGATTTGTCGTAAGGAAGTGTTGATCCATCTGCAAAGAGTTGACTTTATACCTTGAAAAATGATCCAATATTCTAGGATAGAGTGCCACCTTGGATGTTCGCTAGCACTATCAACTGTTATACAGATGGCATAAACATCACAAACTCGGATAACAAGTAGATTTTATGCCTCAAAATCTGTGACCTTTATCCAATCTGCACTAGACTGCCACCTGAAATCCAATTACCATGCGTACCCTGGAATGAACCTTCTGTCTGCTATTTCAATGGCTAGAAATATGGAATCAATATCTTTCAAACATTTATCCCTCAGTTATGCTCGATTTTCTAGAAATAAATCTGATGGATATCATTAGAAATAAAAATCAAATCAAATCAGTTTTAAAAATCTTCGATCTTGCTTAGAGGCTGGACTCAAACTTTTTTGGAGTAAAAGAAAATTCGATTTGTTACAAGAAATATGGAATTTGTCTTTATCTTATGTTTCCAAGTGCTCTACTCTGCCATCTTCCATCTGTTCATGAAAATTTAACTACACGCATCCTCCTCATCTGCAAATCCGAAAACGTAAGGCATATCCACTTGGTGATACGTTTAAAACATGCAAACAATTTACCTGGGCGTTCTTTGAAATGATCCTCCATTGAATATGGTCTGGTCCCTTTCTATTTCCGGGATATATGGCTGCAGAGCTGTAATATTTGGCACATTCACCCGTTCATAAATATTCCAACCATGATGATCTATAATTGGACGAGGAGAATTTCCTACCGAAGATGTGAAGGTGCAGTAAAATAGCACTAGCACAAACAAACAACGACCGATAAACTGCATCCTTGAGGCATTTCTAGCTATAACTTATAGATTGCAGACCAAATTAGTCCAATGATGAATCTTGATAAACCCTGTGCATATAGTACTTGAACTCTCGCCCTCGTTTGTAGTCTACTTCCCCTTCCTCTAGTGGATCATCTCCGTAAATGTGCTCATAGAAAACGACATTGAGGCATCTAAGGGCACAATTCTCTTTGGATATAGATGAAGACTTGCATTGCCATCCCCACAGACCACATTTAGGTCGTTGACTGAGTATTCAACGGTGCAGCAGAGTTCCGTTCTCGCTGTTGTCTGCAAATGCACTTGGTATGTGGATTCACACCATTTGTCATTTTATTTTAATAAAAATAACAATGCAAAATTAAGGTAGTGTAAATCTAAGACTTAGACAATACTAACAATGTTTTGAAGTGCAGGTCAAAACAATCAATGGAAGATTGGTCTACAGATATTTGGAGACAAAACACTGGCCAAACATATTTAGAAATGGGCATATTGAATGGAACTTTGAGGAGATACTCCAGAAATACTAGTGCATTTTTATGACTGATCCTGTACGACTGATCCTCTGCAAACCTGTAGCCTGTCGGTAGTATGCTCTGATTATTTATGAGCTCAAAAACTTAAAATATCTAGCTGTTCATATGGAGAACTTATTCTTTTATCTACTCCTACACTAACTAAGAGGAGCGGAATGATCAAGTAACATCAAATTTCCAATGCAACCAAGAAAGTAATTGAATTCCATCTTCAAGAAAAGTCACATACATCCAGACTGTAGCCTGTAAAACATTATCTTTAAAATCATACTTACAATCCAAGCATCTGATCTTGAAGATGACGACTGAAATTTTTCCACTGCAAAACCTCATCATATATGTGGCAATTGGATCTTGAAATTCATACAAAGTTAGCTGCTCAACATCCGACAGAAAAACATGCATCATAACCTGTTGATCTAATTCTTTCTGTTCTCCTTCACCCTCTTAATATGTGCTGCAATCTTCCTTTGTCTGCAAGTCTAAAAAATGTGGGCTGCCCATAACATATGCTGTAGATTCAAATCCGGAATTTAGGTCTTCTCTGTAATTGGGATCAAGAGACTCATGACTAGTATCAATTACARCAACAACACATTCTTTAYMWTAATTGTTTGCACCCAATTCGTCACTTGGTGAGAAAATAAAGGGTGCTTACATGCCCARTTGGGTCTTGCTAGGCATGATAGATGTAGAGGAAAGGGTTAGAGAAAACAAAACAAAACAATAAACAAGAATTAAATTAAAACAAACTAAAACTATGAGCATATGGAAAAAGAAATAACAAACACAAAAGACCAATATCACCAATGTCTTGAGCTGGTCTATTGATGAAATCCAAAGAACAATGAAGAAAGGGAACTGTGGTTCCTTCTTCCTCCAAAGGAAGGCTCTTGAGGCCCTCACAAACTTGCTCTCCTTACAATAAGAAAATGATAATGATGGTGAAAGAACTCCAAGCACATTCACTCAATGGATAGGTGAATGACTCTATGAAATGGTGCCAATGTGGTATTGTCAAAGAGTGAGTCCTTAACAATCTTAGCAGCATAACAACACATGAAATTCCTTTAGAAAATGATGTTTCTTCATGGATTTTTATAGCATAGCATTGGGTGATTATGTAACTCCTTTGAGGTGTGAAAAGGGGCTCTTTAGGGCTCAATTAGGTCTTTGACCAGCCTACCATGCAGATTCAGCTCAGATTTGATGTCAAATCGGCTTGGGAGCTGATCCATTAGTGGTTGGGAGGCCGACCAATTTCAATAAATGCGCCGTTTAGCAGGTGCGCGGGTTTTTTGCCCAACAGCTGCGCATCGTGTGTGTATGTGTGCATTGTACGTTGCTGTTCCGCGCATATGCGTGCGCACCCAGATTCTGTAAAGCGCCCTTCAATTTTTGGTTACTTTGTATAGTTTTTGACCCTTTTACCATGCTGTGGAATTAATCCTGTGCCATGAATGACTTCATTCATGTTTTGACGATGCGGAGTTCTTGTCGCCATGTGTGGACGAAATTTCAGTGATAACAGATGCCCCCTGATGGATGAGGTTAGGAGCACGTGTATAGATGAAATCCATCAATGTTTCTTTTACTGAGAATGGTGTTGTAAGAGAGAGCAAGAGTGGGACCGTGTAGAGCAATCCTTTGGAGAAGAAAGGAACTGGTAGAACCCGACCTTCCAGAAGGTGTGTAACAATATACAACTATGTATAAACAAGGCCGGCATGCCCCATGCTTGTTTTATGTAACTCTGACAAAAAGATGACTGAAGTGTTGGTGTAGACAACTGCAACACCCTTGGGGGCGGTAATGATAAAGGCAGAAGACAATTCTGCAAAGGAACATACTCTGAACAATAGGCAATGATCGCGATAATAAGCAGCGACGATAATGCGAGCATTGATGGCCCGACCAAGTTTAGAGGTCTTCGACAAATGATAATAATAACTGCAATAGTCGCAAAGTAAGACCCACTGTAACATGAGAAAGTGTTGGCGTCGAATGTTATGGGGGCCAACGACAACAGGGAGCAATGGTGTTTCACCCTGTGTCGTCCGAGATATCTCATTAAATGAAAAATGAGAATCGAGATACTGTCGCCCTTCTTGGAAAAAGTGTGCTACTGTCGACAAAAGGGGAACGCGACTCCCAGAAGCAAAGGGCTTCATAGAATCTACTGAGGTGAGGAAGTGGCAGAGGTACATGGACGAAGTCAAAAAGTGGGAAGACTCAAGACTTCCATTGTTTGGAGGATGTGTGAGTTGGAAAAGTGGCCGCAACCGTGTAACAAGGTCGAGTTTCAGGGGGACAACAAGATCGAGGATAAGATGTGCCAGAGGCGGGACAAGGTGAAAAAATTCAGAGAGTAGAGGCAAGTGAACTGTGGAGTACTCTGAAGATATGGACAATGTCGGCAAGGGGAAAATGAGAAGCGATGCTCCAACCAAGGGTGACATGGGTTGCGTATGGCCAAAAAAATAAGCATGTCGCCAACGGTGACGACAAAAAGAAATAACTGAAAATAAAGGTGTTTGTACAATAAATAATGAATAATTTTGGGAAAAATGTACAAATACAGAAGTGGGTGCCCCAGTGTGAAATGAGTGCCCCAGGGAGGGCAGAGATTTCTTGAAAAAAAGATGAAGGGTGGGGGCCCCATCGATGAGTTTCTGTATGAGGTAGGTGAAATGAAGATAGGTTCGTAGATGGGCAAACTGATGGTGGATGAAATGGAGGGTTCATGAGCCTGCGGAGGTGCAGTTAAAAAAGAATAGAACCATAACGAGATGATCTGGGAGTCCATATGGGAAGCTAGCAAAATGAGGAGAAGAAGTATGTGGTTGATCGACAACATGATGAAAGACTATCGGGACTCCCATCCCTAAAGGGTAATGAAGAACAACATGAGTGTCAACAG
This sequence comes from Picea engelmannii, assembly GCA_009831015.1. Taxonomy (NCBI): domain Eukaryota; kingdom Viridiplantae; phylum Streptophyta; class Pinopsida; order Pinales; family Pinaceae; genus Picea; species Picea engelmannii. Next base: position 9,018 of record ML805778.1, on the reverse strand, counting down.
TGAAAAAAGGTGCTATGAATGAGACAACTCATGTGGGGAAGAAAGCTACCGGGTACCAGTACCGAATATGAAAAATAGAGGTGTGAGTACTGCAGAGCCAAAAATGGGTGTCCTAAAGGCCTATATCAGAGGGTGTGACTGGAGATGTAAATGAAATACAGCGGGAGAGACTACATGCCAGTGCTGAGTATATACCTGAAGGAATGATGTTGAGGGATGACGATCAAGTACCTGTACACAGAACAACCAAATACCCAAAGTGAACAATATCTGAAGAGAATCTAAGATATGAGCATGTATTAGATAAATGTAACAATGCGTGTGCGTACCTGACCATAATATGAAAAAAAGGCGCCCCGGGGGCTCAGGATGAAAAGTGACCCAGGGACGACTATGATGTAGGCGGCGGGATGCTGATCCCGTGGCTGGATACGGTTTGAAAAATGGATGCCGTGGGCTCCCGGAATGGTGAGTGGAAGTTTGGCAAAAGGCCTATATATAGTTGTAGGGTCCACATTGCCACCTCATTTGTACCTGCTTCTACAGTGACTGGACGAGCAAATTCAGAGGAGATTGGGTGATTCAGGGAGCACGAGGTATCCGATCGATGGTGTGCGAGTTTCAGGTTAGTGGTCTGATCGTCCTGCATAGAAATAGGTTTCTAATTTTTGGGCAGGGTAGGTACGGGGGGTCGTACAAGGGGTTTTAGTGGATTTTGACTAGGGTGTGGGCCCACATGCGCGGGCGATTCAGTGGAAGGCGCGCATACGTGCGCGCCTGTCCACTAAATAAACGCGCATTGGTGCGCGTGAGGTGTAATTTAAGGTGTGCCCTAGGGGCACGCCTGTGAGGTGGACATGCACGCAATAGTGCGTGCCTGTGGGGTGAAAAAGCACGCCCCAGAGCGCGCCTGTGGGTGTGACAGGCGCGCACTAGAGCATGCCTGTATGGTGAACAGGCACACTCATGAGCGCGCCTGTGGGAAAATCAGGCGTGCATGTGTGCGCGCCTGTATAGTAAACAGGTGCGCATGTGTGCGCGTCTGTGGGTGGAAAAACCACGCCTATGAGGCAAGGTTGAAGGGTGAAAAATGAGTCTTTTTGATGTCTTTGATGGTTGTATAAGATGATGTAGGACTCTGTGTTGATTGCAGGTTGCCAGCAGTGATTATGGATGTGCGGTGGCGTGAGCGGGACTGGTCGCAGTTGCGAGATGCTATGGCCAATGCAGGGCCTGCGGTTCGAGCGGCTTTAACAACCAGTGGGTTGCCAAAGTTCTTTGAGTGCTCGTTGATACGGGCACATGAGTACTTATTACAGTTCCTGCTCCAGATGTGGAGTTCGGAGCTGCACTGCTTCCTCGTGCGAGGAGAGCAGATTCCCTTCACTGCGGTGGAGGATATATATTTTTTGACTGGGCTCCCCTTCCGGGGAACACCGCTGCCGACCGAGACTGTGCTGCCGAGGGGTACACACCTGTCGGAGATCACCGAGCGATATTTCTCAGGTGAGAACTACATGTCTGGGACTGTAGTGAGTATTAGTGGTCTGGATTCCCTGTTGCATCGTTGCATAGCGGCGATGATTGTTCGTGTGTATGGGTCACTGGCGACCCAACGGATCAGTGGTGGCCAACTGCTCTTGCTTGAGAGGGTGGTGGTGGGCCATGAGCGGTTCGCATGGGGGTTGACACTGCATGCGTGGATGATCGCGCAGCTGGACCGTTGTCGGTCCACAGGCACCAGAGAGTTTGCGTTCGGCTCTATCCTGGTAGCCTGGTTTCTGGAGAGGGTGCCGATGCTGCGCCCGTGGGTTCTTCTAGAGGCGCCCGGGGCGTGAGAGCCTCGATTGAGGTGGTGGTCCGTAGTTTTGGTTCACCACGGTGGTGGCGAAGGCGGGCATTATTTCACAGTGCAGGCGGCACAGATCTGGAGGCAGATGTCGCAGGTCATACTTCGATACCCCTATGCTGGGGTGGACTTCCGGGGGGACCCAGACATGGTATTGCCTCCTGGGGAGGTTTTTGATCACCGAGGTATGTTGAGTTTTATATATGTTTTGATGATTTATGTTATGTTTTGAGATATCAGTTCATATGTATGATGATAGATACTGATACGATCTGCTGTTTGTTGTTTGGTGCATGTGCAGATGTAGCACCTCGCGGGCGCGAGGTGTAGTGGTAGAGAGCGCCGGTTCAACGAGAGCCGGAGAGACTGCCGCGCGGGGAGAGACGTCGGTGAGATGAGGCTGCGGGGCCCCCAGCAAAGCCCGAGAGGGAAGCGAGGAGGCGCCGAGTTGATGATTCGGGTGCAGGACCATCGCATGCTCCTCCGGCGGCAGCCAGAGTAGATTTTGACGATATACACCGTCGACTGGAGATGGTGTTACAGGACGTGCCCGAGGGCATGTGGATACGCATCCAGGATGAGGGGTTCCTGGAGCAGTGCATAGGATTACCACCCCCATGGCGAGGTATAGTGTGACGAGCAGCTGTGCTCGCCATGATGACTAGTGGATGCCTGCCGCCAGAGCAGGGGGGTCCTGCGGATGTTCCCCCACCACCGCCTGGGGCCTGTGGGGGTGGGCCACCGCCTCCTCCTGAGGGAGGAGCAGTCGGGGGTGCGATTGAGGCCCCCTGATGTATGTATGTATATTGTATATCTTTTTGATAGGCTGGTGAGCTATTTTTTGTACCGAGATGTGGCACGGGCCTGCGAGCCGATGTATTTTTGTATGTAAACATTCGGATGGCCGGATAGGCCCATATATATATATGAGTATACATATTTTGAGATCCAAATGTTGTTTTACATGTGTTTTGTGTTGATGATGATGATGCCTATTCTATCTATATGCCGTGACAGGATGTATGAGATGTTTATGTATGTGTAGTTTGATGTGATATGTGCCAATCTAACACCATGTTAGCTATTTCATCGGTTGTTTGATTCAATTGTCTTGGAATGTGTGTAAATGCAATGGAATCAAAATGTAGAGATAATAATCTAACCTGCAGGTATTTGTGAAAGAGGCACGGATCGCGTACACGGTAAACATTGTTGAGATGGAGAACGACTAGTTGCGAGTCGAGGAAGACGCTAAGGTGGCGAATATGATGACGCTGGGCGTCGGCCAGGAGGCCAATGACCGCAGTGTATTCGGCTTGGTTGTTGGTTGCTGGTCCCAGACAGATGCCGTTTGAATGTAGAATTTCATGAGAGGGGGTATATAAAGCCCAAGTCGCCGAAGCGAGATTTGGTGTCCAACGGCTAGCGCCATCGGCGTACCCGATGTGGTAGGCTGGTGGAGGAAGCATCTGTCAATAGCACACAGGATAAGTTAGACGAGAGGGGTGATAGAAAAAAGATTAAAAACACTAGAAAAATAAATAACCTAAAGTAGTTTGACTACTTCTAAGCATAAAATTTCTTGAGGTATAACCCATTGACGGGTTCCTTGAGTGAGAGGCCTTTGGGGGAGGCCAGGATGTATGCGCCTTTGGTGAGGCAATGTTGGATTATGTAAGGGCCGTGCCAAAGTGATTCGAATTTGCCATGGCCAAAGGTATTATGAGCGATATCATAGGCCAGGACAAGGTCGCCTTTGTGGAAAGATCGAAGGTTGACATGGCGATCAAAGGTAGCTTTGGATCATTTTTTAGCTGCCTAGTTGTTCTGTAATGAAGATCGACGATCTTCATCCAACGACTCCAAGTTCAGCAAGCGCTGCTCCATTGGAGCAGTGTCAGGTAATAGCTCAATTGTGGTGCGAAGGGTGGGAATTTCGCACTCGATGGGAAGAGTTGCCTCGATCCCATGGACTAAATGAAATGGCGTGAAACCTGTAGCGGTTTTTACTACCGTTCGATAAGCCCATAGCGCGGAAAATAACATATGATGCCAATTGGTCTTATGTTTATTAACCGTGCGCTGTAACATGGTCTTGAGGAATTTGTTCACTGCCTCGACCTATCCATTTGACTGAGGGTAATATGGTAAGGCGAACTCGTGAGAGAAGCCTAACCGAGAGGAGAGTTCGATGAAGATGTCATTCTCGAAGTGTTTCCCATGATCAGAAACAAGTTGAAGTGGTATGCCAAAACGGGATATGACGTGGTTAAAGAAGAAGCGCGTTGCAGTGTCAGCGGTGTTGTTGAAAGTGGGCATAGCTTCGGCCCATTTGGTAAAGTAATCAATGACGACAACAATGTATTTGTGACCATTGCTGGAGGGGGGATTACAAGTCATAAAGTCGATGCCCCATTTACAAAAGGGGCCCACGGTAATGACAGGGTGAAGAAGAGCGGGGGGAGCTCGGGCTTTGTTGGCGTAGAGATGACATTGCTCACATCGTTTCACGGCATGAATGTAATCGTGAAACAAAGTAGGCCAAAAGTAACCGGCTCGGATAATTTTCTGAGCCGTGGAGATACCTGAAAGATGCCCCCCACATGCGCCACTGTGGCAGTCGTTTAAGACTTTGTCGGCCTCGTGAATAGTTAGGCAGCGAAGAAGAATGGTGTCGACGCCCCGTCAATATAGGATGTTGCCAATGAGGAGATAACGGGGGGCCTGATGGCGAATACGCCGACGATCATCTCGTGATTGGTGATTACCAAACTTTTGAGTTCGTAAGTAGACGAGGAGGTCGCCATACCAAGGATCATCTGAGGCGATGTAAAAGAGATGTTCGTCAGGAAAGTCGGTGTTGACGGGGGGACTGGTGGTGTAAGAGGGAAGGGCCGTGACAAGTTCGGCGAGAAGGAGGGCCTTCTTACTCTTAGGTGTTGAGAACTCGAGGTCGTACTCCTGAAGGATAATGATCCATCGGGCGAATTTTCCGTTGACTTGTCGACGGCGGAGAAAATATTGCATAGGGTTGGAATCTGCGACGACCTTCGTGGTGCGAAGCAGAATGTAATGGCGCAGTTTCTAGACTGCGAGGACAACTGCAAGAGCAAGTTTCTCTTCGTGTTTATACTTCAAGGGTGGTCCTGAGAGGTTCTTACTAACGTAGTAAATGACATGTTCATGATTGTCATCTCCGAGTTGGATGAGGACGCCGGCTACTGATACAGCTGATGCTGATACGTAGAGGATGTAGTCGCGATTATAGTCAGGTGCACTAATTAAAGGTGCATTTGAAAGCGCTTCTTTGAGATCGTCAAATGACTGTTGGGCATAGTCATCCCAGTGAAAGGGGATGTCGTGACGGAGTAAGCGAAGGAAACCATGTGTGCGTATGGCGTAATCTGGAACAAAGCGTCTGAGGAAGTTCGCTTTTCTCTATAGACTCTGCAGTTGTCGTAAATTCCGAGGGGGTGGAATTTCGGTGATGGCTTTGACTTTGAGGGGGTCCATGGTAATACCGCTTTGGGAAACAATAAAACTGAGGAGGCGTCATGTGGTGACACAAAATACACATTTGATAGGGTTCAAGCGAATGTTGAACTGGCGACACCGTTGAAAGATGGTTCGTAAATCCTCAAGATGCTGGGTGTGTTTCTTGGATCGAGCGGTGAGGTCGTCCAAGTAGGCGAGGATGATTTTAGCCAGATCGTGAAAGATGTATGTCATCGCACGCTGGAAGGTTGCACCGGCATTTTTGAGGCCGAAGGGCATGACACGATATGAAAACGTACCCCACGGGGTAATGAATGCGGTTTTATACTGATCGGCTGGGTGAATTTGAATTTGGTTATTTCCAGAGAATCCGTCCATAAAGGAAAGAGCCTCATGGCCGGCGCAGTCATCGATAATTTGATCGATAAAGGGCGTTGGAAAATTGTCTTTTGGACATGCATTATTGAGATCGCGAAAGTTGGTGCAAACGCGAATGGTGCCCTGTTTTTTGTCGACGGGTATAGGGTTGGAAACCCATGAAGTGTAAGCGATGGGGTAAATAAACCCAGCCGTACATAATTTGTCAATTTCGGCTTTGATAGCCGCGACCTTAGATGGGTGTAGCGGTCATTGTTTCTGGCGAACTGGTGTGATGTCTGGCCAGGTGTCGATACAATGTTCGACAATAGATGGGTCGAGGCCAGGCATCTCCATGTATGACCAGGCAAAAATATCCCTGTATTCCTGGAAGAGGGTTTTATAGGCGACGATTTCCTGAGGAGTGCACGCAGCTCCAATGATTATTTCTTCGACAACGCCATCTTTAATGGAAATGTCGATTTTGATGGTGGGGGAAATGTTAGCCAAATTACCTTCTTCAAAGGCATCAGGGGTAGGAATGGGATTGTTGAACCAATCGATAGGCCCGGATGGGATAAAATATTTGGTTTCGACCGCGTAAATGGGGTTTCGGTTAGGAGCCATGAGGGCTACCTGTGAAAGGAAGAGGGCACGATGATGTAGTGCGTCCCAGGGAGAGTCTGGGCGGTGTAGCTCTTCTAGAATTTCCTCGTCGTATTGGAAACGACGGGAATATAAGGGGTCATAAGGAGTGATCTCAGCTCTAGTGTGATTGCCCCCTACTGGGGAAGCAAGGGGAGTGGTGCAAGCAGATGATGAGGGTTCACTCGTCATGAACCATATGTTGAAGCACTGAGGGGTACTCGTGGTGGTAGGGGAATGAACATGAGAGTTGGGTGGGTTACGGGGTAAATCCTCAGATACACCCTCTAAGAACCAAGGAGGCGTTGGGAGTGCCTCGGGTTCAGGTGAAATGACATGAAAATCCTCAAGTGGCGAGGTAATGTCAATTACCGCCGCTGCGAGTTGGTGACGCAGGGTTAATGGACATTTCCGGTATGCGAGGATCATAGGACAATGGTATGCAAAATGAGCCAATGAATCACAAAGAGAGAAAGGGCATCTCATGCGTTCATTGACTGAAGTGGTGACATAGCGAATGTCAGTGATATTTGTTGTGGAAGACGTAGCAGGGCATGGGTTGTTCTGAAAATTCTGGCATACCGCAACTAATGTCTGCTGAAAACGTGGTAGTGCTGGGCAATGATGAGTGTAATGGCCATACTCGGAACATATAGCACACGCGAATTTGGTCCTCAACCCTTTACTGTTGGTTGGTGCAGTAGTGACGGGTGTTGTGGGAATTTGATTGATGGGAATCAAATTTCGTAATTCAGGTAGGGATGGACAATTGTTGGTTTGGTGACCCTCTTTCTCGCATAGTGCACAAGGTGATGGGATGCGTGGAGGAAGTGGAGCTGTGGGATCCTTCTTCTTTCTCCTTTCCCCAGCTGTAGCGAGGGGGGTAGGGAGTGTGGGGGGAGTGGGGGTGAGTACAAGAATCGTCATGGGGAGGCCTTCCTGTGGGTGAGGGACCATCTCAGGTGGATGTAAATACCACACTAGGATTGCTAACACCATATTGGGTAGTGTGAGCGTTGCGGTTACCTGGAAAGATTCTATACCGGGTGGAGGGTAAAAGAAGGGAATTTGAGTGAGGGGTCGGGGAACTGTCTCCCAAATGGGACTAGGCCCCTGAGGGGGTGTGGATTCGTGGACTGTAGGGGTCGACGAGTGCGTAGGAGGCTCATGTGGGAGTGATGTTGCGACTGTTGAGACGTCAAGAATGACGAAAGCCTCCCGAGGAGGAAGAGTATCCTCCATGTGAGTTCCGTTAGATGAGATGACGCATACCTGATTAGGGGGAAGGAGTGGTGGTTCTCCATGGTACGTCCGTAATAAGGATGGATCTTTAAAAATCCCAGGACCCATCTCAACAAGTGGATATGCGTCTCTGTTGGTATGGATGAGAGGAAGAATGTTATCGAGATTGGCAGATGGATTAGGCGCATAATGTGAGACTTGGTCGATGGTTACAATCTTTCCATTGTGGGGGAACATAATTGTGCAAAAGACGGATGATGCCACTACCTTCATAGCATACATGTAGCTACGTCCGAACAAGATATTGTAATCGAGCGGAGCGTCGATAACTTCGATATCAATGAGAATGGTTTTGCCTCCGAGTTCAACGGGGACATTTTGGAAGAGCCCTTTAGGATATGATGGTCGTCCGTCGTAAGCTCGTAAGGTGATGGCAGAGGGTATGAGTTCCGGGGAACCCAGTTTCTGCCATACTGTTTTGGACATGATGCATGTAGATGCCCCCTCATCGATGATACACCGATGGATGGTGATGTTCCGTATTTTTACCGGTATTTGAATAGCGACCAAAGCAGGAAGACGAGGTTCACAACTATCAAGGTCAAAGGTGATGAGTCGAGTATCAACAGGGTTGACTGCCCCCAAGGCGGAAAGTAGTGATTTCCGCTGTGTAGGGAAAGTCTGGAGGACTTCCAGAACTGACATGGCAGCCGGGGATTGTGCTAAGTCATCTACCAAGCTGTAGTTATGTGCTGCCCTAGCCTGTGGATTGTGAACATTCCTGCACAAGGGGATGCGAGGAATGCGTAATGGTGGTTCGACAAAAGGGCGAGGGATCATCAACGGGGGTCCCGTCGGTGTAGGGTTTGTCTCGGAAGAGATGGGAGTAGACTCAGCTGGTTTCTGATACTGACGATTGCATGTTTGCAGCAGAATTTCCTCTTCACCGGTGAGGAGAATTGTTCGCTCTACTGGATTGTTGGGGTTGTGATATTGGCCCACCTGTGGTGGGGGATGCTGCGTGTCCTGTTGGGTGTTTATCACACCTTGATGTGGGATAGGATTTTGCATCACGGCGGGTGGGGGTTGTTGCGCATATTGTTGTTGTGCTTGCTGAGGGGCAGGTTGCGCTGGGGAGGGGGGAAGGCTCCCAGAGTCTTTCAACCTTTTGAAATCAGTGATCTGGGGGAAATGGTGAGTGTAATGACCGAACACGCTGCACAGAGCACAAGGGTGGATGGTTTTAACATTATTCCGCCCTTGGCGTTTGTTGTTATTTCCCCCCTGGGGGTTTTGGTTCCCTTGGTTCTGGTTGCCTCCAGTGGGTTGATGCTGTGGGGGTTGATTCCCGCCTTGACCAGGGTTGTTATTGTTCCGTCCTTTCTTCTTGGCATTGTTCGAAGGGTGAGTTGGGTTGGCTGTGTTTAACT
>ML805777.1:220768-231689 GCA_009831015.1 Picea engelmannii | reverse complement strand
CACCCAATTAAAGATGAAACGAAACATGGTAACAAATAACAACGTAAATCCACTCAGATTCCAAGAAACAAGGAGGGAAGTTTGTAACCTAGAGAAAATTAACCTGAATCCTCCATTAAACTATTCGGCCTTGCAAAGCTAAGAAAGAAAATATAAAACATCGTAGAGAAGTTGAGGCCACCGTTCTCCAATTAGGCTCTGAAATGAAGAGAATGCTCGGAATGCAATAAGAAGAAATTGAGGTGTGTGCAGGTTGTTCACCAAGACGCTAAATCTGGCATGGTTGGAAGCAAATGCATAATGCCGTTGCCATTTATTGTTATACCCGTTGTGACTGGCTGATTAGAGATCAAATATGTTATTTACAACCTGTTCGTCTTCTCACATTGAAAGAAAGAAAGTTATTAGCAAATCTAACCCATTAAACGCGGCGTTATAGCTATGATGCGAAGAAATAGCCTCTTACTTATTGCTCTGTAGGGTATGTAATGACCTGGGGCTTCATTGCATCTTTCGCCTGTTTAAAGTAAGGCCCAACACATGTTACTGCTCAGAACAATGTTGATCCTAATACCGAATCCACAATGAATCAAATATATTATTTACCACCTGTTCGTCTACTCACATGAAATAAAGCCCACCAAACGCGGCGTTAGCTATGATGCGAAGAAATAGCCTCGTACCTATAACTCTGTAGGGTATGTAATGAGCCGGGCCTTCGTTGAATCTTTCGCCTGTTTAAAGATGAGATATGGCTTGTTATTGTTCAGAGGAATGTCAATCTTTCTTTTGGTTGCTGCCCCCATTGCTAATACCGAATCCACAATGAATCCGTCTATGCTCCGGCATGAGAAGCACAGGAGGATGCTGTGCCAAGATGATTTGCCCGCAAAACAAATGAGTCACAACGGGCATTCAACGGGTTGCAAGGTCACGTTATGATGACAAATCATCTTTGGCTGAGCATAATGTCTCACTTGTTTATGGAACTTGCGAAATAGAATGTTTGAGATGATGCACCTAAGTTTAATTTATAGGTAAGATTTTGAAGCTTAAGGTGGGATTTTGTTTCCCAGAGTCAAACTGGGAGATTTAGTTTATCACGTAAATTTTTTTTGAACGAGTTAATGTAATACTTAAAAAAAAATATAAATATATTATTTTATTTAAAAAAATTGTTTTTTTTTTAATTATTGTATTACAAATTACAAATTTAACTTGTATTAATAATTATATGAAATATTTAACAAAATATTGCAAGTTTAACATCCATAAAGATTTGATTAGAAAATGAAAAACAAAATTTAAAATACATATATAAAGTTTTAACATCTTTTAAAATCCAACTTTACATATATAAATTTCAAACTTTTTTGTAGATTTGAAGCATTCTTCTTGTTGTGATTAGAAAAAGATAAATTCTGCTACTCTTATACTATGGAAATACAATAAAACTCAATGATATGGTTTGTTGATAGCAACAACAAACTCTAGCAAAAGCTTGTCATGGGTAGGGTATTGATTTAGTCTTTGCTTTATAGTGGTATTTTAAATAAATATAAAAAAAATATTTGTAATAGATTGTGTATTTGTAATAATGGAATTAAAATATTTATATTTTAATTTAACATAATGTTAAATTAAAGCTCTCTATTTAGGAAACTAGTTCTCAAGCTCTCATTTTCTTGATGTTGAAGCTCCCAAAAAACTCCCAAGTTCCCTTTCCCTTTCCCTTTCCCTACTAGTTCCCAAGCTCTGTTGAAAGTGCCTGGAGTGGTTCCCGTGCAACTATGAAAAAAACAACAATAATAATATAATAAAAAATAAAATGAAATAATAAATAAAGTCTGCTTAATTAAGAAAAAAAAAAAAAATGAAAAAAAATAATAATAATAATAAAATACACTTTAAGAAATATGATCCCTATATATACTTGATAAACGGTTTAATATGAATCTAAGGTTGTTATGGAATTGTTATTTTTAATGTAAGAATAGATTCAATACATTAAAATAAAGAAGTCTAAACCATGTTTTATTTTTGGTCAAATTGATATTTTCTATTGTTCAAATTAATAATAATAATAATAATCTATGAGACCAAATTGGGGCTAAGCCACACCAAATTGGTGTATGAGACCCCCTTGTTTGTGGGACAAGGGACCCTCCTCTACCTAGTGATTTGACTGGTAAAGACTACAGAGGTATACATACCCTACCCCCCTCTGGATTTGAACTTGTAACCTCTTAAGAGGAAACACATGTTCTTAACCATTAATCACCCTCAAAAATCCCGATTGCATCAAAAGTTAGTTCTTATACATGTTCAAATTTATTTAATGTAATTTATCCAAATTTTTTCCAAATTTAGACAAATTTTATCCAAATTTACAAAAATTTTATACGAATTTATTTTTTTCAGTACTCTTTTTCAAAATGATTTACTCTCCAAGTAATAAATAATAAAATCACTTAAAATTGATTTTTTATTTGTTGCATCAAGACTTGATTGATTGTGTACTCCGGTTTGGAGGAGATTCATTTCTCCATTATTTTATGAGTTTTCATGGCTCATACATTGCTTCTCTCTTAATGGTTTCATATGTTTGTTGATAGATCAACATGCTAATAAGTGTTTGGGAAGATGCTTCCTTGGGATTAGGGTGTTGGCATTGTCATTTCTTACTTTGGAGTTTTCTTGAGGGGTTTTAATTAGCATGAGATTCTTTTTTTTTTTTACTGTTGGTTCATTTATATGGAGTGGGAACTCATCAACTTAGGGTATCCTTAAGTTTTAAGTGTTAATAATTGCTCCATGAGGTGGTGTTTTAATTATTAACTACATTTCCTTGATTTCCTAGGGTTAATGGGATTAGTCCTTGATATATGTTTTATGGTGAGTTATTGATCTCCATGAGGAGGTGCACCCTCTCCCTAGGGAACACTTCCTTAGGGTACACTATTTTGGAGCTTGTGCATGCAATGCTTGTTGAGATACTTCCTTGAAGGTTCCATAGGGTTTTGAGATAGTTTGTTGGTTTATTGTACAGGATGCCCCAGTCTCCTTGGCAATTTTTAGCATCTAATTAGCTTGCATTTATGATGGATCACTTGAGTATTGAATTTATCCCTTCATCTTGGTACATTTGACACATTTATTGATGAGAGTTCCCACTTGAAGCATATATCAAAGGTCCCACCTCTTATAGAAGATATTTTGTATTTATTCTTGGGTAAAGGGTGTAGTGTCCCCAAGGCCGAGCCCCGTTGCAAATCATGATATATGAAATGAATTGTAAACATGTCTATAGGCTGGTGAGCCATGTTTTGTATAAGCTGGTAGGCTTATGTGTTTGTTAGGCCATGGAGCCTAAGTGTTGAAGGCGAGGAGCCTGCTGATGTACATGTATGTATGCAGAATGATTAATAAAAATATAAACACCGCCAGGTGTAGACCGACCACGATGAATGAGTGAAGGGGGACTAAGCATCCACAGAGTGGGCAAGGGATTAAGGGCTGGAAGGTGGGAAAAATGAGCTAAGTATTGAGCCTAGGGGCTAAGCCTAGGGGGCTTAAGCCTGGGAATACTATTTTAATATTATTTCCCAAAAGACATGTGTATTTTATTTTATCCTAAGTTCCTGGCAAGGGAAAAACGTGCGAAAGGGATGCATGCTATGGGAACGCATGCATTTCCCAGGGTGACAAGTGTCAACCCTGGTGCATGCAAATATAATAGCCGAGATGAACCGAGGGAAGGGGATCTTCTCCATTCTACCTGACCATCTCAGCGTGAACCAGTATGACCTCTGCAAGATTACCCTAGTACGATTCCGAAACAAAAACCGTGATATGATCCCGTGATTGTAGAACCCGTTGGGGAAGCGCGTGTTCATTTTTCCCAATTGGTTGTTGCGGCAACACAGTGCTAGACTGCACGAAGCATACTGACCAGAGTAAGCTTGTGTTGAGCTTGTGTATGACCTCTCTTCTAGTGAGGGAGGTGACTGTGGTTGGGAAGAAGTAGGTTGTCAGGCATGTCAGCAACTCTTTCCAGGTGAAAGAGTTTGCTGGGAAGCGGTTTCTTCCAGAGAGTGTCCAGCACTAACTTCAGACTCTAAGACTTCCTGATCTGGCCTGTTGTCGAGACCCGGAGAGGAGGTTAGCACCGATGGACTATGAGTGTGAAGGTGTATACTCCCGGGCAGAACAGGCATGTGGGGAATGAGAGTCTGGTAGTAGTGGGCGTAAGATGGCATCTTTGGGAAGAATCTTTCTAGATATTTATGTGTTGTTTTCCATGTAACCTCAGCCTAGCCTAGGATTCCTTGCCTTGGGGTGGAGCTCAGTCCCAGCTCGGGGGTGATCCACTGTTGAGATGATGAGCAGTGTGGTCTAAGGCTGGGAGGTTCGTTGAAGGCCTACACTTGGTTGGTGGATTTCACCACTGTTACAAGATAAGTATCTAACTATGTTCTTATCACATTTTGGCATGACTGTGTTGTACATATAATATGTATCATGTTTCCCGCTGTGTATATGAATTAATATGAAAAGCTAATTGCTTGCTGATTATGGTAGTAATTCATATGAATACTCTGTGTTGAATGTGTTTAATTGTTAAATGCATGTGGAGTATATACTGGACTGTATGTGTTATATAAATCCAACATAAGTGTATAAAGATTGTTATATTGCGCATTAAAAGCCTTGGTCAGCAAAAAGGTACACTACAAATTGGTATCAGAGCCAAGGTTTCGACACTGAGCCTAGATGGGCCAGTGGAGCGGTCTTTGGACCGAGAATGTGAAGAGAAATTGGGTCTGGAATGGCCAATTTCAGACCTTGGGTTTTTCCAGAGTGTCAAGTAGTTCCTTGACTGTGCTTACGAGCTTAGGAGGTTTAGCGGTGCAGTGAAACTGTAGCCGGTGTGGTCTATGGCCACTGGGAGACAGGTCTCTACACCAATGGTGTTAGAAAATTAGGATCTGTTCGGGAGGGAAGGTGAGCTCTCGCGACCATCAGATTTGGAAAATGTGCGTAGGAATTAAAATTCCTTTTTGAAATACATAGGAATGTGGGAAAATCGCGATATGCAAAATTCAGAATTGGTTAGGAACCGTTTGAGTCGTCATATCTCGGCCGGAAAACCTGTCAGTCGTATGACTTGTCTGGAGATGTCCTAAGGTTAAATCTCAGTGATTAAAGGCGAAAGCCCGAAATAGATCTAGACCGTCCGAAAGACGGAGGACACGCGTCGCGAGATTTTCCATTTCGGAAAATTGGGAATCGCGATATCTGGAGTCCTGGTAACAAGGGATTAGGACTTTCCAGGATGGAAACCCCAGAATAGTCATGGACCATCCGATTTGAGATGGCCACATGTTGTGAGACTACCCGTTGCGAGGATCGGGGATTCAGAAGTTCCGATGACAAGAACTCATACTTTCATCATGATAAATCCCGACCATACTATCGAGACATTAGCGTGTGATTAAGTCCCGGTGAACGGACGAGATTCCTTCGAGAAATCTCAGGATCTGTAAAGAGCGTACGATGTGAGAAAGATCTGACCGTTGGATTTACGCATGGAATTTCATATCGGGGATTGGGTGTTAGAAATCCCGACATCTCTACAATGGGAATCGCAAAATCGTGAAACGTGATATCCCGACGGACAAAAGATCCGTGTGGGGGCCACAAGATCCAAGAAGTGGACAGGTGGCATGCCGTTTCGGGTTTTCATGACGAGAAGTCCCGAAAAGTTATGCATTTAGGATTCGCGATATTGCGAACCCTGAAAAGTCGATGGAGTGAGAGACCGTTGAATAGTCAATCACGCGAGTGTATCAGAGAAACAACATATCGGGGATCCTAGTGACAAAGGGTTTATGCATTTTGGAGTCGCAAACCGCGAACCCCTATAAGTGGGAGCCAGCTATTAGCGAGTCAAGATTCGAAGAATTGGGAATCGCGGGGACAAGAAATCCATGGATTGTGAAGCTCCGAACCCCGAAACCCCAGTGAGAGGTTTGACAACAGTCACGAGGTAGAGGTCACATGGACCAGGAGCTAAGCCAGGAGGGCTAACATGTGAAGGATGCATTGGGATTCGGAGAATCGCAAACCCTGAGGACATGTGCATTTGGACATTGGGAAGTCTGAAACTCCGATGGGAGGTATGAGTGTAGTCATATAAGGGAGGTCATGTGAACCATGAGTCTAGCCAGAGAGTTAAATGGGAGTTCGCCAGTACCAAAACTCTGAAATACCAAAAACTAAAGTTTCAAACACCCGAAAAATATAGAGTTGAACAGAGCTCAGAAAATTCGTGAAATTGAAACACTTTCCTAAACTCGATTGTCACAAAAGATGAGGAATTGTCAAGAAAACGAAGGCTCGAAAAATTCGAGTTGTCTACGCATTATATTGTAGAATACTGACGAGTGCCAGAACTATTTGGGAAATTGCCTCAAATGCAAAGAAATGGGAGAGATACATGATACTTCCAGTTCAAGAAACTTATTTAAAAACGAAATGTCTTTTTATTTTGTCCAAACTATCTTATAAATATTGTGGATTGTTCGCGAAAGTTTAATGGACTGAAAAACTTCCAATTGAATTGCACAGTGCGTGTGCAGAGTTCAATGAAGATCAGGATTCCAGTTAACCAACGCCGAGTATGGAGTGGGGAAAAGTGCAGATTAACCCTGAAATAGAAGACGAACGGGAAGGAAAGGATGTTAACCTGGGAGTCGAAGGATCGAACTCCAATGGGCATGGAAAAGAAAAGGATAAGGAAGAACACATAATTAAAATCCTTGAAGGATTGCAAAGAGAGGCCAAGGCTCGCTGAGATGATAGTCGAAATCTCATGAAAGTCAGGGACCGGCAGGGTGCATTAAACTTAAATTTTTTGAAGAGTCTTGAAAGAATAGAGAAGAAACTCGAGAAAGGAAGAGACTCAAGTACGAAGGGGAGTCGCAGAACCCACGGGAGAAGAAGTAGGTCGAGGAGTGGTAGCCGACATTTTAGTCTCTCCCATAGACATTCTCACAGTAAGACACGCAGTAGTTCAAGCCCGTCCCCTACCAGAAAACATCGAAGATCTGGAAAGGAGGAATTGAAAGCAGAGATGAACAAAATTAAGCCTCCAAAATTCAATGGAGAACATAAGAAGGAGGAAGATGCCAAGACCTGGTTTCTTGGCATGAAGAAATACTTTCAATTGCAGAATTATTCCGCCCATGCAGAAGGAATAATTGCAATGTACCAACTGAAAGGAAAAGCATCCATGTGGTGGGATCAGTTTGTGCAGGTGCAACACATCAGAGAGAAAGAGGTCACTTGGAAGGAATTCAAGAGGTATTTCGAGAAGAAATACCTGACTAAAAGATACTATGACAAAAATATGAAGGAGTTCTTCGAACTCAAGTTGGGCAGTATGACCATTGATGAGTATGAACGAAGTTTTCTGGAATTACTGAAGTATGTTCCATTCATCAAAGACGAGGCTATTAAAATTCAGAGGTATCCGAGTGGACTGCCACCTTCCATTGGTGACAAGATTCAATACGATGATCCTAAGACCATGGGAGAAACCATAAGAAGGGAGAAATGCCTATACAAATAGCAGAGATGACCAGAAGAGGTTTAAGAAAGAACAGAGGCAGAAAGGAGACAATCCTTCCTTTTTCAGAAACAGTCGTCAGGGATAGCCATCGTTTAGAGAGCCGAGAAGGACTAAAGAGGGATCACAAAGACAGAGATAGGCACCCATTCAGTGTTGGGGTTGTGAAGGAAACCACAAGTAGAGAGATTGTCCCCACAAAAATGGTAAGGCGAGAACTGTACATAATGTTCAGCAAGATGAAACAGTGGAGGATATGGGCAGCAAAATGCCAAGGATCTACGCAGCCCTGGACAATAAGCAAGCAGAATTTCAATCGCACGAGATTGAAGTGGAAGGTATGATCAACAACTGACCACTTTTTATTTTAATTGATTCAGGGGCTAGCCATAGTTATGTAGATCCTAGAATGGTGGAAAGTTTGCATCTAACGAAGAGAAAACATGAGAAGTCTTCGTTAGTGCAGTTAGCCATAGGGACCAAGAGGAAGGTCACTCAATTGGTTAAGTCATGTTCGGTGGACATGAAAGGAATGATCACTAAGGTTGAATTGAACATTCTGCCTTTAGGTTCATATGATTGCTTAATTGGGATGGACTGGTTGGACCAGCACCATGCCCTTCTGTATTGCCGTAAAAAGAGATTCACATGTCTGGACGAAGAGGGAAATCAGGTAACAACCCAAGGAATTCCTAGAGCCATGGCTGTTAGAGAAATCTCATCCATGCAGTTGAAGAATGTTACCGGAAAGGCTGTCAATTATTTGCAGCCCGGGTGGAAGAAGTATTCCAAGATGTGGTCTCGAATTTGGAAAACCACAAGGTACTTAAATAATTTAAGGATGTATTTCAGGAGGTGCCTGGACTACCTCCGAAGAGGGACATCGATTTTTCTATAAATCTGATGCCTGGAGCAGCCCCAGTTTCGAAGGCTCCTTATAGAATGAGTACACTAGAGCTGAAAGAGTTGCAATTGCAGCTCGAAGAGCTACTAAAGAAAGGTTACATTCGTCCCAGCGTGTCACCATGGGGAGCCCCAGTACTATTCGTGAAGAAGAAAGATGGGACGTTGAGGTTGTGCATTGACTTTCGGCAGTTAAATAAGGTCACTATCAAGAACAAGTATCCTCTGTCGAGGATTGATGATCTTTTCGATTAGTTGAAGGATGCGAAAATATTTTCGAAAATAGATCTTCGATCTGGATATCACCAAGTGAGAATAAGGGATGAGGACATCAGCACGACCGCCTTTAGAAAAAGGTATGGTCATTATGAGTTTACAGTGGTGCCGTTTGGATTGTCCAACGCGCCTGATGTCTTTATGTGCTTAATGAATGGAGTGTTCATAAATTATCTGGACAAGTTTGTCATAGTATTCTTGGATGATATATTGGTGTATTCCAAGACCGAGGAAGAACATGAACAACACCTGAGAATAGTGCTACAGGTGTTGAGAGAACACCAACTGTACGCAAAACTGAGCAAGTGCTCCTTTTACCAAAGTCGGACCCATTACCTGGCACATACAATATCTGAAAAAATGATCGCTGTGGATCCTGAAAAGGTACAGGCCATTCGAGAATGGCCAGCGCCAAGGAATGTGATAGAAGTTAGATCTTTTATGGGTCTGGCAGGCTACTATAAGAGGTTGATAGCCAGATTCTCAAGGATAGCCCATTCTATCACTTCCTTGCAAAGGAAGGGAAAGAAGTTCTAGTGGATTGAAGAATGTAAGAGGAGCTTCCAACAATTGAAGTAGTTGATAACTAGTGCTCCAATCCTGAAGATTGCAGATCCAAACAAGGATTATGTAGTTTGCATAGATGCATGTAAGGAGGGGTTGGGAGGCGTTTTCAACCAAGAGGGATTTGTAGTTTGTTATGAATCCCGAAAGTTGAAGGAGCATGAGAAGAATTATGCCACTCACGATTTAGAGCTGGCAGCAATCGTCCACGCCTTGAGGAAATTGAGACATTACCTCATGGGAAAGAGATTTGAGTTAGGAACAAATCATAACGGTCTGAAATATTTATTTGATCAGCCAACCTTAAATGCCAGGCAAATTAGATGGCTGAAATTTCTGTGTGAATATGAATTTGATATCAAGTATATGAAAGGGAAAGAAAATAAGGTGGTTGATGCACTCAGCAGAAAAGTGCATGAATTACATGCTACAGCCATTAGCATGTACGATACTGAGATGAAAGACAGAGTTTTGGAAGCTGCAAATGCTGATTTGCAGTGCAAAAATCTTGTAGCAAAGCTACAACAGCACGAGAGACCACAGACCAAGGAAATTTACACCTTGGGAACTGATGGTTTACTTCTGCATAAGAACAGAGTATATGTACCCAATCTCCGAGAATTGAAACTGGCAATTCTAAAAGAGATGCATAACATGACTTATGCTGGACATCCTGGATATCAAAAGATTGTGGCAGCAGTCAAAAGAAATTATTTTTGGCCGGGTTTGAAGAAAGAAATTGCTAAATACATCACCAGATGTATGGAGTGCCAAAAGGTTAAGGCTGAGCATAGACACCCAGTAGGGTTGTTGCAGCCTTTACCTATTCCTGAGTGGAAATGGGACGTGGTAACAATGGATGTTATCACAGGATTGCCCAGAACAAGCAAACAACATGATTCAATCATGGTGGTGGTGGACAAGATTACTAAAGCTGCCCATTTTATTCCACTGAAAACCACCCACAAAGAAACAGAGGTTGCTGATATATTTTTAAAAGAAGTTGCACACTTGCATGGAATTCCTAAGACAATTGTGTCTGATAGGGACCCGAAATTCACTTCGAATTTTTGGAAAGGACTATTCAAAGGATTCAGAACGAATCTGAACTTTAGTACAGCGTATCATCTTGAGTTTGATGGACAGACAGAGAGAGTAAATAGAGTAATAGAAGACATGCTGAGAATGTATGTGATGGATAAACCATCAAGGTGGGAAGACTACCTGCATTTGGTAGAATTGGCCTACAATAATGGGTATCATACATCTCTAAAGATGAGCCCATTTGAAGCACTTTATGGAAGAAAGGGCAACACTCCAGTGAGTTGGGATAATCCAGTTGACAGAGTAGTAGTTGGACCTGAACTACTCAAAGAGATGGAAGATCAAATGATAAAAATCAAAGAGAATTTGAAAGCTGCCCATGACAGGCAGAAAAGTTACGCTGATAGTAACAGAACCCATAGAGAATTCAAAGTGGGTGACCATGTTTTCCTGAAAGTGAAAACTAACAGGAGTTCCCTGAAGCTGGGAAGTTGCGCCAAGTTG
>ML805777.1:185017-202827 GCA_009831015.1 Picea engelmannii | reverse complement strand
CCCCGTTGCAAATCATGATATATGAAATGAATTGTAAACATGTCTATAGGCTGGTGAGCCATGTTTTGTATAAGCTGGTAGGCTTATGTGTTTGTTAGGCCATGGAGCCTAAGTGTTGAAGGCCAGGAGCCTGTTGATGTACAAGTATGTAGGCAGAATGATTAATAAAAATATAAACACCGCCAGGTGCAAACCGACCACAATGAATGAGTGAAGGGGGACTGAGCGTCCACAGAGTGGGCAAGGGATTAGGGGCTGGAAGGTGGGAAAAATGAGCTAAGTGTTGAGCCTAGGGGCTAAGCCTAGGGGGCTTAAGCCTGGGAATAATATTTTAATATTATTTCCCAAAAAGCATGTGTATTTTATTTTATCCTAAGTTCCTGGCAAGGGAAAAACGTGAAAAAGCGATGCATGCTATGGGAATGCATGCATTTCGTAGGGTGATAAGTGTCAACCCTGGTGCATGCAAATATAATAGCCGAGATGAACCGAGGGAGGGGGATCTTCTCCATTCTACCCGACCATCTGAGCGTGAACCAGTCCGACTTCTGCAAGATTACCCTCATACCATTCTGAAACAAAAACCGTGATATGATCCCGTGATTGTGGAACCCGTTGGGGAAGCGCGTGTTCATTTTTCCCAATTGGTTGTTGCGGTCACACAGTGCTGGACTGCGCGAAGCATAATGACCAGAGTAAGCTTGTGTTGAGCTTGTGTATGACCTCTCTTTCAGTGAGGGAGGTGACTGTGGTTGGGAAGAAGCAGTTGTCAGGCCTGTGAGCAATCTTTTCCAGGTGAAAGAGTTTGCTGGGAAGCGGTTTTTTCCAGAGAGTGTCCAGCACTAACCTGAGACTCTGAGACTTCCTGATCCGGCCTATTGCCGAGACCCAAAGAGGAGGTTAGCATCGATGGACTGTGCGTGTGAAGGTGTATACTCCCGGGCAGAATAGGCATCTGGGGAATGAGAGTCTGATAGTAGTGGGTGTAATATGGCATCTTTCGGAAGAATCTTTGAAGATATTTATGTGTTGTTTTCCCTGTAACCTCAGCCTAGCCTAGGATTCCTTTCCTTGGGGCGGAGCTCAGTCCCAGCTCGGGGCTGATCCACTATTGAGATGATGAGCAGTGTGGTCTAAGGCTGGGAGGTTCGTGGAAGGCCTGCACTTGGTTTGGGAATTTCACCACTGTTACAAGATAAGTATCTAACTATGTTCTTATCACATTTTGGCATGACTGTGTTGTACATATAATATGTATCATGTTTCCCGCTGTGTATATGAATTAATATGAAAAGCTAATTGCTTGTTGATTATGGTAGTAATTCATATGAATACTCTGTGTTGAATGTGTTTAATTGTTAAATGCATGTGGAGTATATACTGGACTGTATGTGTTATGTAAATCCAACGTAAGTGTATACAGATTGTTATATTGTGCATTAAAAGCCTTGGTCAACAAAAAGGTACACTACAAACTGGTTTCAGAGCCAAGGTTTTGACACTGAGCCTAGATGGGCCAGTGGAGCGGTGTTTGGACTTAGAATGTGAAGAGAAATTGGGCCTGGAATGGCCAATTTCAGACCTTGGGTTGTTCAAGAGTGTCAAGTAGTTGTTTGACTGTGCTTACGAGCTTAGGAGGTTTAGCGGTGCAGTGAAACTGCAGCTGGTGTGGTCTATGGCCACGGGGAGACAGGTCTCTACACCAATGGTGTTAGAACCTTAGGATTTGTTCGGGAGGGAAGGTGAGCTCTCGCGACCATCGGATTTGGAAAATGTGCATAGGAATTAAAATTCCTTTTTGAAATACATAGGAATGTGGGAAAATTACGATATGCGAAATTCAGAATTGGTTAGGAACCGTTTGAGCCGTCATATCTCGGCCGGAAAACTCGTCAGTTGTATGATCTTTCTAGAGATGTCCTGATCAAAATCTGGACCAGGGGGCAAAAATTTACTCAAATTTCAAAGTGCTTGGATTGCGACGAAAATGGTGCCATTGCATCTGTCTCGTCTTCCTAATTCTGACGGTATATTTACTTTCGCAAACAGAGTCCGTATGGAGAATATATCACAATCTGTTCGCCGAGCCAAACAGGCAAAAAATTTGACGTTGACTGTACCTGTCCGTACAGTCCGTACGACCACGTGGCAGGGCCATACCATCATGATGACGTGGCAGGTGGGTGATGTGGTGCATTTTGGTTGGTTCTTCATTGGCGAGTAATATGGTGACACGTGGCATATTTCAGGCGAATGGAAAGGTGCCACGTGGCCCAATGAAGGGCTGCCACGTGGCACCCATTTACTGGTTGATTGTTTAATATTTGGTTTATTAAAAATTATATGGAGGCTGTGGGGTTCGACCCCCGAACCTCTCCCACCATTCCAAATTTTTAAACAAACTCCGCTAGCCAACATGTCGCCGCTTGATCCTTGTATAGCATGTGGTTTTAAATTCATTTGAATTTACATTATGTAAAATGTGGCGAGGGGACGGGTCGGGGCTTAGCCTCGACCCGCGATCATATGTTATTGTATGTGACCACACCATTTATAAATGGCGCGCGCCGATTGTGTTTTAAAATTGCAATGCCCCACAATTTCTTTGTATAACACATATACTATAGTTTTTATATAACATGTATTGAAAAGATTGCGCGCGGTTTGGGCGCGCGGTTTGGCATGGCCCGTGGTCATTTGCCATTTTTAATGACCATGCCGTATGATTATAACCTGACCGTTGTGTATCCGCGCGGATTTCTGAACCTAACCCGTGGTTTATTCTATGCGTGGGCGCGTTTGGTGTATGGTTACACAGTTTTAAAATGGTGTTAACCACCTTTTTATAATGCGCGAGGTTGTATGACCATATGCCCACGAGTTTGACGGTTGGGGGCTGGAGGCACCCTAACTGTTCTATGGTTTGCACCGTTGGCGCGGTTGTGCCCGGTGCCAGGTTATAGCGTGCATTGGGAGCGTGTTCCAGGTTCATGCACACAGAGGTGCGTTTTGGCGAACTAGTTTCAGAAAGCTTGAAGGAGGAAAATGGAGGAGGCCTAACTTCTTCATCGTTTGGCCGATTGATGTGCCGTAAAATCCCAGAGAGGGGTTTTGGGATGTGATGGATCCATTGGTGTTGTTTTCAAGGCCATTTGAAGACTTCTTCAGCAAGTTTTTCACCATTGAAGTTTCAGCAAGCTTCAGGAAGTTTGAATCCCTCTTTGATGGAGGACATGGTTTGGTGAGCCTATGTTTGTTTTCTGTGATTGAATAATCATTTTTGGCTAATTGATATGCTCTGAACACATTGGGACAGGTTTCAGAGGCTGTTGAGGACTTTTACAGGTGTTGTTTCCAAAGAGAAGCTCACGGAAGCTTATGGCCACATGTAGAAGAGGTCATGCCCGGATGAGCCATGATCCGTTTTCAGAGTTCTATTAGTCATTTTTGGGGTTTTTATGTGTTCTGATCTCAATGGTACAATCTATTTTTCCATTGGAGTTGAGCAGAAGCTTGTAAAAGAAATTTTGACTAACTAATCCCAGAGAGCCAAGTCCATTGATGGAGGCTCAAGGAGATGTAGCCCGGAGGGGGGTGAACTCCTTTATCAGCTTGTTCTTGTTGTGAGTTTGATGGTTTATTTGTTGCAAGTTGTGCTGCTGTGTATTTATTTAAAGTACATATTTAACCATCTAAAAGAACATTTCCTCACACATAAGCATTTACAAGAAGATACATGAACTTAACACATAAGTTTATCTGGCATATTTTAACACATGAAGCAAGGTCCTGTAAAGTTTATTTTAATGAAGTAGGGGTGCTTGCATAACATAACAAGTCAGCCTTCTATTTTCAGATCATGTCCTAAGGTTAAATCTCAGTGATTAAAGGCGAAAGCCCAAAATAGATATAGACCGTCCGAAAGACGGAGGACACGTGTCGCGAGATTTTCCATTTCAAAAAATCAGGAATCGTGATATCGGGAGTCCTGGTAACAAGGGATCGGGACTTTCCAGGATGGAAACCCCGGAACAGTCGTGTACCATCCAATTTGAGATGGCCAAATGTTGCAAGACTACCCATTGCGAGGATCGGGGATTCGAAAGTTCCGATGACAAGAACTCGAACTTTCGTCATGATAAATCCTGACCATATTGTCGAGACATTAGCGTGTGATTAAGTCCCAGTGAACGAACGAGATTCCTTTGGGAAATCTCAGTATCTGTAAAGACCGTACAATGTGATAAAGATCTGACCGTTGGATTTACACGTGGAATTTCATATCGGGGATTGGGTGTTAGAAATCCCGACATCACTACAACGGGAATTGCAAAATTGTGAAACGCGATATCCCGACGGACAAAACAACCGTGTGGGGGCCACAGGATTCGAGAAGTGGACAGGTGGCACACCATTTCTGGTTTTCATGGCGAGAAGTCTTGAAAAGTTATGCATTTAGGATTCGCGATATTGTGAACCCCGAAACGCCGACGGAGTGAGAGACTGTTGAATAGTCAATCGCACGAGTGTATCGGGGATCCTCGTGACAAAGGGTTTATGCATTTTGGAGTCGCAAACCGCGAACCCCGATAAGTGGGAGCCAACTGTCAGCCAGTCGGGATTCGAAGAATCGAGAATCGCGCAGACAAGAAGTCCATGCATTGTGAAGCTCCGAACCCCGAAACCGAGACAAGATGTTTGACAATGGTCACGAGGTAGAGGTCACATGGACCAGGAGCTAAGCCAGGAGGGATAACGTGTGAAGGACGTGTCGAGATTCAGAGAATCGCGAACCCCGAGGACATGTGCATTTGGACATTGGGAAGTCCGAAACTCTGATGAGAGGTATGACTGTGGTCATATAAGGGATGTCGTGTGAACCACGAGTCTAGCCAAAGAGTTAAATAGGAGTTCGCCAGTACCGAAACTCCGAAATACCGAAAACTGAAGTTTCAAACACCCGAAAAATATAGAGTTGAACAGAGCTCAGAAAATTCGTGAAATTGAAACACTTTCTTAAACTCGATTGTCACAAAAGATGAGGAATTGTCAAGAAAATGAAGGCTCGACAAATTTGAGTCATCTGCGCATTATATTGCAGAAGAATGACGAGTGCCAGAACTGTTTGGGAAATTTCCTCAAATGCAAAGAAATGGGCGAGATACATGATACTTCCATTTCAAGAAACTTATTTAAAAACAAAATGTCTTTTTATTTTGTACAAACTGGCTTATAAATATTGTGGATTATTGGCGAAAGTTTAATGGACTGACAAACTTTGAATTGAATTGCACAGTGCGTGTGCAGAGTTCAATGAAGGTCAGGATTCCAGTTAACCAACGTCGAGTATGGAGTGGGGAAAAGTGCAGATTAACCCTAAAATAGAAGACGAACGGGAAGGAAAGGATGTTAACCTGGGAGTCAAAGGATCGAACTCCAATGGCCATGGAAAAGAAAAGGATAAGGAAGAACACATAATGAAAATCCTTTAAGGATTTCAAAGAGAGGCGAAGGCTCGCCGATATGATAGCCGAAACTCATGAAATTCAGGGACCGATAGGGTGCATTAAACATAAAATTTTTGAAGAATATGGAAAAAATAGAGAAGAAACTTGAGAAAGGAAGAGACTCAAGTACGACGGGGAGTCGCAGAACCCATGGGAGAAGAAGCAGGTTGAGGAGTGGTAGCCGACATCTTAATCGCTCCCAGAGACATTCTGACAGTAAGACACACAGTAGTTCAAGCCCGTCCCCTACCAGAAAACATCGAAGATCTGGAAAGGAGGAATTGAAAGGAGAGATGAACAAGATTAAGCCTCCAACATTCAATGGAGAACATAATAAGGAGGAAGATGTTGAGACCTGGTTTCTCGGCATGAAGAAATACTTTCAATTGCAGAATTATTCCACCCATGCAGAAGGAAGAATTGCAATGTACCAACTGAAAGGAAAAGCATCCATGTGGTGGGATCAGTTTGTGAAGGTGAAACACATCAGAGAGAAAGAGGTCACTTGGAAGGAATTCAAGAGGTATCTCGAGAAGAAATACCTGACTAAAAGATACTATGACAGAAAGATTAAGGAGTTCTTCGAACTCAAGTTGGGCAGTATGACTAATGATGAGTATGAACAATGTTTTCTAGAACTACTGAAGTATGTTCCATTCATCAAAGACGAGGTTGTTAAAATTCAGAGGTATCTGAGTGGACTGCCACCTTCCATTGGTGACAAGATTCAATATGATGATCCTAAGACCATGGGAGAAACCATAAGAAGGGCGAAATGCCTATACGAACAACAGAGAGAAAATCCTACCTTTCGGAAGGCTTGGGATGACCAGAAGAGGTTTAAGAAAGAACATAGGCAGAAGGGAGACAATCCTTCCTTTTTCAGAAACAGTCGTCAGGGACAACCATCGTTTAGAGAGCCGAGAAGGACTAAAGAGGGAGCACAAAGATAGAGACAGGCACCCATTCAGTGTTGGGGTTGTCAAGGAAACCACAAGTACAAATATTGTCCCCATAAAAATGGTAAGGTGAGAACTGTACATAATGTTCAACAAGCTGAAACAATGGAGGATATGGGCAGCAGAATGCCAAGGATCTACGCAGCCCTATACAATAAGCAAGCAGAATTTCAATCGCACACGATTGAAGTGGAAGGTATGATCAACAACTGACCACTTGTTATTTTAATTGATTTAGGGGGTAGCCATAGTTATGTAGATCCTAGAATGGTGGAAATTTTGCATCTAACGAAGAGAAAACATGAGAAGTCTTGGTTAGTGTAGTTAGCCACAGGGACCAAGAGGAAGGTCACTCAATTGGTTAAGTCTTGTTCGGTGGACATGAAAGGAATTAGCACTAAGGCTAAATTGAACATTCTGCCTTTAGGCTCATATGATTGCTTCATTGGGATGGACTGGTTGGACCAGCAGCATGCCCTTTTGGATTACCGTAGCAAGAGGTTCACATGTCTGGAAGAAGAGTGAAATTAGGTAACAATCCAAGGAATTCCCAAAGCCGTTGCTGTTAGAGAAATCTCAGCCATGCAGCTGAAGAAATGTTACCAGAAAGGCTGTCAATTATTTACAGCCTGGGTGGAAGAAGTATTCCAAGATGTGGTCTCGAATTTTGAAAACCACAAGGTAATCAAAGAATTTAAGGACGTATTTCAGGAGGTGCCTGGACTACCTTCGAAGAGGGACATCGATTTTTCTATAAATTTGATGCCTGGAGCAGCCCCAGTTTCGAAGGCTCCTTATAGAATGAGTACACCATAGCTGAAAGAGTTGCAATTACAGCTCGAAGAGCTACTAAAGAAAGGTTACATTCATCCTAGTGTGTCACCATGGGGAGCCCCAGTCCTATTCGTGAAGAAGAAATATGGGACGTTGAGGTTGTGCATTGAATTTCGACAGTTGAATAACGTCACTGTCAAGAACAAGTATCCCCTACCAAGGATTGATGATCTTTTCGATCAATTGAAGGATGCGAAAATATTTTCGAAAATGGATCTCCGATCTGGATATCACCAAGTGTAACATCCCGCTCCGGCGCACTGACAAAACTTATTCTTTGAGGACACTTGCTCACAAGTGATCCGGAATTTTATGACGATAAAACACTTATCCTTGATGATTATGCGTTATGATTGATGAACAAGATGTTTTACTATTGTTGTATACAGGTACTGCTAACTCAGTTTAATTGAGTGTGCAGGGTTTTGGACCTTGAGGATGCAGAGGCATTGGTGGAACTCCCTTGGACTCCGGATTGAGTCAGGGAGTGGGATATTTGAGTTATTTCATTTACGGTGATATTGTTTTGTTTTGATGATATGCTATTGATTTTATGATATGTTGTTGACATGATCTGACATGATGGTTGATGATGAAGGCTGACGATAGCTTGTCGACCAGACTCACATATGGAGTAAAGGGGCCACACACGAGTTCCAGAGAGATTGAGGGAGAGTTGTGGATAGTAGCCCTGCCACAACCTACTAGCACTCCCGCCATGGCTCGAACTGTAGGTTAATGATTACCTAGTTTGAGAGGATCCACGATGCCGTGAGGGAAGACTGCGACAGTTGCTCACGATGATTCTAAGGGGTGTGCAATAAGGCAGGGGCCTTATTCCTTAGAGCCCTTAGTCTCCCACAAGTTCAACTGGCAGAGTGTTGACTCCAGGGATTATAGTGTCTACCAATCTGTCAAGCCAGCGAGTGGCACGCTTGGAACACGTGGTGCATCCTGAAGGGCACGTCGCGCAAAGAAATGCAAGTCAGCGAGTGGCACCCTTGGATCACGTGGTGCATCCTGAAGGGAACGTCGCATAATAGAAGCAAACAAGGTGAGTGGCACCCTTGGAGCACGTAGTGCGTCCTGAAGGGCACGTCGCATGGATGATGATGATGAGACAACCTAGATGACCCTAAGACCTTAACGCCTGATAAAATTCTTAAAACGACTCCCCTAATGAATTGTCACCTAGTTCGATCTGAACCTAAATTTAAAACACCTCTAAGATAAAATTTTAACTAACCTTAAGAGAGGACCCTCTAAAAATAAACTAAAGAACGTAAACTAAAACCCTCCTAAGTGTTAGTTAAGTCCTCGTAAAATTTAAGGGGGTAAAGTAATGAGGGATAAATTAATTGAAACCTAAGGTTTTTAAATTTATAGAAGAAATAAAATTATTAAAGTGTGGGAGTATAAAAATTTAGGATTTAAAAAATATATATATTTATATATTGAAAGGACTATTAAGCGCATTCATCATTTGGGGGATTAGCAAAAAAATAAAATAATAATAATAAATATTGGAAAGAGAGAAATAAAAGAAAAAAAAAATAGAAATAAGGAAACTTGGAATAAATGAAACTTAAAAATGGAAAGTAGGAGACATAGGGTAAAAAGAAAAAAGGAATCAACATTTAAGGAGTTACTAAATTTCAGAAACTTCATTTTAGGAAAGTGATTTAAGGAGTGATTTTTGGGGGAGTGAGGGAATTGAGTCTTTTAATTTTTAAAAAGGAAATTAATTTTGGAGAACCCTAGGGATGAGTGACACTTGGACGGCGGAGATTGTTTAGAGGTTTGTCATTAAAAATAAATTAATTAATGATTAGGAAAGTAGGTGGGTCTCAATTTTTCTATAAAAGAAAGGGAAAGGAAGGAAGAAGGGGATGAGCCGTTAGCGTAACATTACGCTGCCGAATTGTGGCTGACGGATTGCTTGTGAGGAGTTGGGTTTATCTCAGCTGTGTTGGAGTGGTAGCTCAGCCGTGGAGGCGAGCTGAGATGCTAGTCTTATCTCTGGTTCTTGTGTGGCCCCTTTGCGGCTCGAGGGGCTAAGGGGGAAGCAGAGTACCCCTAGCATTTGGCTGGGAGGCACCGGTGAATCCTCTATGGTCGGCGAGCAAGAGGAGTACGGAGAGAGGGACGTGGCACGAAGCGCGGGACGTCAATCTGAAGGGAGGGGCGAAAAAGGCACAGGTACGCTTTTCATTTGAATGGTAGAATGAATGGTTTATCATGATGTTCTGAAATTTTCTGATATAGATATTATCGTGTTCTGGTATTCTGGTCTAGTATTGATATTTGGTTTTATCATGATGTTCTGAAAATTCTGATATTGAAAATTTATTATACACTGTGAGAACCTCTTGCATTGGCCGTTGATCGTACAGTGCGTGTTTGTTACTGTTCTTGGGCGTTTTTGCAAATTGATTTTAGGCGTTCTGCCACTGTCATCGTATGCATTTAGCAAATTGATTTTAGGCATTTTTGCCTCTCTTATCTTGTGCGTATTTGCAAACTGATAGGGGGCGGTTGACCTACGTTTTAAATGTCTAAATGATCTGCGTGTTATTGAAAAATATCTGGGCGTTTTTTATCTGCGATTAAGGGTTTAATGGTCTGAATTTTGCTTTCATGTGCATGCCGAAATTGTCTGCATTAGTCATCCCTGCATTCCGGAATTTATTTCAAATGGTATTGTTCTATTAAACGTTCAGGGAGGTTTAAAAATCGTTTGGGCATTTCGTATCCCTTATTGCTGGAAATTTCATTTTCCACTATGGCGTGTTGTAATTCGTGTTGCATCCCGTTTTTTGAATTAACGCTTGCCTGTGTAATCTTATGGCTTGGCAATTCATATTACTTTGGCGATAGATTTATCTTCTGGCACCTCGTGTAATCTGGCATTCCATTTCCTCTCTAGCCATTCGTTTTGCCCTTTTGCATTCATTGACCTGGCAATTCGTTTTTTTTCTCTCCTGGAAAATCGTGGTGTTTTCTGGCCTGCGTTCCGAGCATGTATTCATTCTGACGGGGCATTATTTGATCAGTTGCGTTAAACCCTGGGCCATTCCTTGTTCTTTTCACCTGATTTTATTAATTCTTAACCCTGGGCGCCCAACATCGAGCGTGCTGATACTCAGGACAGCGCTCTCCTGGCTGGTTCATGTCTAAATTTGTTTATTGTCGAGACAGCCACGTTCTCCAGTTTGTATCAGCGCGCCTTGCTTGCATTCCCGCTATTCTCTGTGATGTTGTGTGGTGACCCTACACATAAAATTCCTCTCTTAGTCCGAGGAGGTGCTAGCTTTGGTACATTTTTTTTTATATATGTTCAAATTTATTCAAAAACAATTTCTGACATTTCTATCCACTTGATTTCTCCAGTGACTGTTGACTGTTAGGGATGCCTTTACCAGCAGTAATTACTGGACACCTTGCCAGCCAAATCCCCCTTGACGGGAGGTTGATATCGTTTACAGTTGAGCGAATCTGCCTAAACTCCTGAGCCTACCTCGCCTGAGATCTTGCCTTCACTGGCAGCGATTGGAGTCAGTTACTCCTTGGCGTATTATTAATGCACGTTCCCTTCACTTAATTAGATGTCGGTTTCTATCCTTGACACTTGGTTCATTGCCTCCCTTCTCCTTTAATTTGGTAGCAGTCAGTCTGAGGCGAATTCTGAGGTTAACGAGGCTAATGGCTCATACCTTTTGGACAATCAAGTTAGCTTTAATTATTGTGTAATATAGGCGTTTTACCATAATGACTGTTGGGGTGATGCAACAACATCGTAAATTCTATTTGGGTGGTGGTATACAACTATCTCGTTTGTAGCATTATGAGGAGATAGTTCTGTTTCCATTAGATTCTGGTTGATATATATATATTTCCGTTTGGATGTAGTGAAATGAAATGCCATGATTACTTGATGCCTTAAGTGCTTTATAAAATGAAAGGTTTATGTTATAGTGCGCTAAGAATGACAACCTGCTAAAGGTAAGGTAATAAGGAAATTGTGATGTTAGGATAATTTACTTGAATAGAATAATTATTTTTATTTGCAAGGATTTTTATAATACAATTTTGATGTTGAAGCTAACGATTATTTATGATAGATTAAGTTACTTTAGTTGCAAAGCCTTTATAAAGTATATTGTCTTTTATGGTCATGATAAGGAAGGTGGCATTTAAGGTAATGTTATGACAATTTTAGTTACCTTAGCTGCAAGCTTTTAGAATATAAGGGCAAGGATGTTATCCTTTATGGTAGCATCCTTGCAGTTTGGTTAATTTCTTGGGAAGACTTGTATATTAAGAAGTAAATATGTGATGGTATTGTCAATTATTGGTATACTTGATGTTATTTAGTTATGATGTTACTTTTTTCCTTTAATGTTGTTATTTTAGATGTGACAATTAAAGTATCTTTATATAGGACCCCTTTTAAAATTTCTGTTATTTAAATAAGGTCATTTTAATATTGTAATTGCTATATCTTGTCATTTGCATATGTGATGGTTTCCTGGAATATTCACTTATAATGATAATTTTATTGCTATAGGTAAGGAAAAATGTTATGGCATACCGAAGTCATGGAAATATTGTTTATAAATTTCCTAGTTGTAATGTATTGTTGAAATACGAAATTGTGTTGTTCTTACCTTATAAACATGATGGCAAGATTAGAATTGAAACGTATGACCTTTATTTATTTCAACGTTGTTGTAATTAGAAAGGTGATGATATGGATATCTTGTTGTGATGTTAGTGTAGCCTCTTGACATTGATAAGACATACTCAGTGGAATGCCTGGATTTATATGCATTAAATTACTCGGAGTTAGTAATAAGGGTTGTTGTGCATTTAATTAATGTTGAATTTGGGTTCCGTTTTCGGAGTCCCTTGTCACGCGATTTATGCAAGGGATGTAGCCGTCCTTCTTGTTATGTTGTCCTTGATAGTATTCAGTTGGTTGCTCGTGTCAGGCGGGATGTAGACAACTCCATGTTCCTCAGAACAGTCGCCAGCCCTGAGACCTTAAATGGTTAAAATCGATGGGAACCTGGGCTTGAACGTTGATTATGTGTCTTGGAGGTCTTAACCTTGCAGAGTAGGACGGGCGGGTGGTCAGTTTTACTTTTGTCGTGGTTGCGTCTTGTCGGTCGTCGAGTGGCGACGTAGAGTCAAGTGTGTTGTTACTTCTACACGCGCGCACACACCTTAAACACACAAAAACAAATTTGCACCTGTTATCAGAGTTGTTGTCTTAACGAGGAAGGTCCTTACATATGGTATCAGAGCGGGTTCGACCCGCGACTTGGGATTCGCTACGGGTTCCGTTGACATGATTATGTTGATTATGATGTCGCTGATCGAGTTGATTGTTGTGTGCAGGTAATCATGATTAGACGCCGCAGAGGCAGATGACGGGGTGCTAGGGGAGGAGTCGTGACGCCTCCAACAACATCCACGCCTGAGGGGTCTAACCCCCAGGGAGGTGAACAAGTCCTTGGACAGGAGCAGATCGCATTTGCCGATGTTGTGGGGATGATGAGATCTTTCCAGCGCATGTCTGAGGCGCTGATCAGCAGATTGTACAGAGAGGAGTCCAAGGTGCCGGCACCTGCTGAGGTTCCACCGCGCACACCGTCCGTTACTGGTAGCATTCACTGTTAACTCGAGAAGGTGAAATTTCCCGAGTTCTTTGGTGCCCCGGACGGCGCAGCCGCTGAGGCATGGTTGGAGAATATGGCGATGTGCTTTTCACTTCACGATTATACCTCCAACATGAAGTTCCGCATGGCGGTCTTTCAACTAAAGGGGAGCGCTCTTCTATGGTGGAAGACGCTCCTACCGCAGCTGAACATGGTCGTCGAAGACGTGTCATGGGAACTATTCGAGGAACGGTTCCGGGAGAGGTATCTTTCAGAAGAATTCATTGAGCGTCAGCTCAATGAGTTCAACACATTATGACAGGGAGGTCGTACAGTGCCCAAGTACGAGGCACGTTTTATGGAGCTGCTCCGGTATGCTCCGCATCTGAACACCGAGAAGCTCAAGGTCAACAGGTTTGTGTTTGGCCTTAACGACATCCTGCGTGCAAAGTTTAGGATTCTGATGCCTCAAACCTTACACGATGTTGTCCAAAAGGCCCTCATAGCAGAGGAGGAGCTTATCAGTGGGGGTCAGACCAGGACTCCAGCAAGACCTGCAGGACAGGGTTCATCTGGTACGCCGCAGCAGTAGACATCAGCGAGACATACGCTGGGGTATCGTGGCTTCCAGAGGGGATCCACTTTTGCTACACCACGACGACCACCGCCTCAGTAGCGGACACCTTACCGAGAAACACAGCAGCAACAACGTCGCTTGCAGCAGCAGCAGTTTAGGCCTGTTCAGTAGAACAGACCAGGTTTCCAGGCCAGTGGGCAGTCATTTTCTACTTTGGGTGCCAGGACTACTGGGCCGAAGAAGGGGTGTTGGACATGTGGGGAGCCACACTACCAGCGTAACTGTCCTGTGGAGAGGACCAGGGCGTCCGGATCAGCCGGACCTACTACAGTGGGAGATATGGGCAAGGCCCATCGGATTCATGCAGCGGTGAATAACCGGCAGGCAGAGCACCAGTCGACTGTGCTCGAGACGACAGGTACTGTCGCTGACTAGACCCTTAGTATTTTGATAGACCCAGGAGCTACTGAGAGTTTTATTTCTGGTGCAGCGCTAAAAAGGATTAAGGTCAAGGCAGTCGAATAGGACGAGTTTAGCTTCGTAGAGATGGCTTCGGGAGCCAAACAGAAAGTTGGAGGAAAGGTTACGGGTTGTGCCCTTAACCTGGGAGAGTTTGTCACGAGGGTCAACTTGTACGTCACGATCTTAGGGTCTTATGATGTCGTAATCGGCATGGATTGGTTGGAATCACATGAGGCAATACTCAACTGCAAGACGAAATGGTTGAGCTTGGTCGATGATGAAGGACAGCGACGTGTGATAGTAGGGTGGAACCAGGGAGTATCCTTAAGGTTCGTCTCTTCCTTACAGTTACGAAAGAGTGTGCGCAAGGGGTGCAAGTTGTATGCGATCCTTGTGCTAAACGAAAAGGGAGTAGCAGAAGGTCTAGAACACCTTCCGGTGGTGAAGGAGTTTGCGGACGTATTCCCAGAGGAGTTGCTTGGGATGCTGCCAGAAAGAGAATTGGAGTTTACTATAGACCTGAAACCGGGGACTGAACCGATAGCGAGAACGCCTTATCGGATGTCGACCCCGGAGTTGCAAGAGTTAAAAATGCAACTGAAGGAGTTGTTGGACCTGGGACTAATACGTCCTAGTGTGTCACCGTGGGGTGCACCCGTTATTTTCATTCGGAAGAAGGACGGATCGTGGAGGCTTTGCATTGACTATCGTCAACTGAACAAGGCTACGATCAAGAATCAATACCCCTTACCAAGAATTGATGATCTGTTTGATCAAATGAAGGGTGGGACGGTGTTCTCTAAGATCGATTTGTGATCAGGGTATCACCAGTTACGGATCAAGGAAGATGACGTCCCTAAGACCGCTTTTAAGACAAGATTTAGACATTATGAGTTTACTGTTTTACCTTTTGGACTGACAAACGCCCCAGGGGTATTTATGAGCTTGATGAACGGGATGTTCCGCGAGTACTTGGACAAGTTTGTCCAAGTATTCATTGACGATATTCTGATTTACTCTCGGACGACGGAGGAGCATGACGAGTACTTGCGCTTGGTACTACAATGTTTACGAGAACACAAATTATATGGGAAGCTGTCCAAATGCTCTTTTTATCAATCCAGGATTCACTACTTAGGGCATGTCATCTCCGGCGAAGGTATTGCCATGGATCCGGCCAAGGTTGAGGCTATTATGGAATGGCCTCCGACGAATGTCACAGAAGTGCGTAGTTTTATGGGTTTAGCAGGATACTATTGACGGTTTGTCGAAGGATTTTCAAGGATAGCAAATCCAATCACGGAATTGCAGAAGAAAAACAAGAAGTTTGTTTGGACAGAGAAATGCGCGGAAGCGTTTAGGAGGCTTAAAGAGTTGTTGACAACAGCGTCGATACTAAAGGTCCCTGACATGGACGTTGACTTCTTGGTATGAACTGACGCATCCAAGGAAGGTTTAGGCAGAGTCTTGATGCAGGACGGACGAGTGATTGCCTACATTTCGAGAAAACTGAGAAGGCATGAGGAGAACTACGCGACACATGACTTGGAGTTATTAGCCATCGTTTATGCCTTAAAGGTATGGAGACACTACCTTGTTGGATGAAAATTTGAATTAAAGACGGATCATTGTGGATTACAACACATTTTTACGCAAAGCGACCCGAACGCGCGACAACGGCGTTGGTCGGAATTGCTTAGCGAGTACGACTTCGAGATTACTTACATAAAGGGAACAGTGAATTGAGTGGCAGATGCTTTGAGTCGGAGGCCACATATCTTTTTGGTGTTGCCTCTTCAAAAGAATCTACGTGAGAAGATTCTCACTTTACAGCGTGATGATGACTGGTACAAGGAAGTCGAGGATTTTATCGGACAAAACACTATGATGGTACCATGATATGAGGGATTTACTTTTGACAGCGATGGGTTATTGAGGTTTAGAGGTCGGATTTATGTACCGCCAAACGACGAGTTGAGGATGTTGATCTTGAGTGAGGCTCATAGAACCATTTACATGGCTCACCCTGGAGTTACGAAGATGAGGGCAGACCTTAAGCCCTTGTTCTTCTGGAAAGGAATGAAGGCCGACATAGTCAACTTTGTGGCTAGATGTCTCGAGTGTCAACAGGTAAAGGCTGAACATAGACACCCCGCAGGATTACTTCAACCACATGCCATTCCGGAATCGAAATGGGAAGTCATTTCGATGGATTTTATTGTTGGATTGCCCCTGACGGCAAGGAGACACGACTCGACTTTTGTGGTGATAGACACTCTGACGAAGAGTGCTCACTTTATTCCTATGCGTACTACATATCAGGCACCGGACATAGCGAGAGTTTTCATCAGTGAGATTGTGAGGTTGCATGGCGTGCCTAAGAAGATTATATCCGATCAAGGATCGGTGTTTACCAGACGATTTTAGACGAGTTTCCAAGAGGCCTTGGGAACTCAACTTAACTTTAGTACTGCGTATCACCCAGAGACTGACGGACAGACAAAACGTACGAACCAAACCTTGGAAGACATGTTGCGCATGTACGTGATGGACCAACAAAAGCATTGGGAGGAATTCTTGCCTCTCGTAGAGTTCACTTATAACAACCGTTATCAGAGCACCATTAAGATGGCGCCTTTTGAGTTTCTTTATGGGTGACCATGTCGGATGCCCTTGAGTTGGGATCGGCTTGAGGATAGGGTCCTGGTGGGACCGAAAGCGATCCAAGAAATGGAAGCGCAGATGAAAACCATAAGACAAAGGATAAAAGAAGTGCAGGATCGACAGAAGAGTTATGCCGATGCGCACCGAGTCAACCGTAGTTACGAGGTCAGCGATCGAGTCTTCTTGCAGGTAAAACTGCATAAGAGTTCGATCAAGTTTGGAAAGGGAGCTAAACTCTCTCCTAGGTTTGTGGGACCCTTCGAGATTGTGGAGAGAAAGGTGCCCGTGGCCTATCGACTAGCCTTGCCTGATTCTTTGAGGCGTATGCACAATGTTTTTCATGTCTCTGTTTTGAGACATTATGTTAGTGATCCTACACGCGTGATTGACATGAGTTCCTTGCAGGTATCGGACGAGGGTGCGCTCACAGTTGAGCCAGTCCGCATTTTAGATCAGCGCGTTCGACAGTTACGACGTCGAATGGTAGATCAGGTCAAGGTTCAGTGGGACAGTTATAGTCTGCACTCGGCGACCTGGGAGGACGCATATGATATGGGCCAGCAGTTTCCATTTTTGTTTGATAGATAGACTTATGATACTGTGGTACTTATGATAGTGTGGTACATTTATTTCAGCATTTATACTGAGAAACTTCGGGACGAAGTTTAGACCAAGAGGGGGTGTATGTAACATCCGGCTCTGGCGCACTGACAAAACTTATTCTTTGAGGACACTTGCTCGCAAGTGATCCGGATTTTTATGATGATAAAACACTTATCCTTGATGATTATGCGTTATGATTGACGAACAAGATGTTTTACTATTGTTGTATACAGGTGTTGCTGACTCAGTTTCATTGAGTGTGCAGGGTTTCGGACCTTGAGGATGCAGAGGCATCGGTGGAACTCCCTTGGACTCCAGATTGAGTCAGGGAGTGGGATATTTGAGTTCTTTCATTTATGGTGATATTGTTTTGTTTTGATGATATGCTATTGATTTTATGATATGTTGTTGACATGATCTGACATGATGGTTGATGATGCAGGCTGACGATAGCTTGCCGACCAGGCTCACATATGGAGTAAAGGGGCCACACACGAGTTCCAGAGAGATTGAGGGAGAGGTGTGGACAACAGCCCTGCCACAG